>VWZD01012010.1:47145-63325 GCA_013396695.1 Sakesphorus luctuosus | reverse complement strand
TCTTTATCCAACCCCACTGTGATCACCATATCTTGATCCAACCCCACTGTGATCACCAGCCCAGGGCACGGAGTGCCCTGGGCTGGTGATCACAGTGGGGTTGGATCAAGGATTGTACTTGCTGATCTTGGAGGTCTTTTCCAACCCAATCCATTCTGTCGTCCCATGATTCCCACCGCACAACCAGCTCCTTGGGCAGAGCCCTCCATGGCTGAGTGTTCCCTAGGAAAGCATTCCATGGTTCTAATATCCTGGAAGGGTGGCTGGAATGCTCTGCATTCCTCCTGTTCCTTGCTGTGTGTTGTTTACTCTGACTCTCTTCTGTCCTGCTCGTCCCCTGGGTAAACACTTCTGTTCCAAGGCAGCTCTGGTGGTTCTTTCTCTTGGTTTTCTACATCCCTTTGACATCCACCACGGTATTCCCAGGCAGGGAAAACCCCTGGTTTGTCTGGATTATCCTAATCCAACATCACGCAAGGAAAATCAAAAAATAGTTTGGCTGCCTAATGATTCAGCAATGCAGACGTGGTGCCAAAACTTGGAGCATTTGTTGGCTTTGCATTTCACTTCTTTGTTTTAACTCCCATCTTCAGGGTTTGAAGGCTTAGGAATTTATTCCACAAAAAAAAAAGTGTTTTACAATTATTAGAAATATGGAAATCAGTCTTTGAATTTCTTGTGTCTCCCTTTTTTTTGAGTAAATATTTCTAGGCTTACATATACAGTTACTCTTTTAAACAGAGCCAGAAAAGTTTCTCTTTTTATGGAACAGGAGCTTTAATATGATTTAGCATTTTCTAGTCTGAGATAATGGTCTGACATGGGAAATAAATTCAGTGTTTGGTGAGGGAAGGGGTTTCTCTGGAATAACATCAGTTTCTGTGTCTTGAGTCCTTCAGTATTTCAGTAAAAATGGGAGCAAAGTTTTGGAGGAAACTGAGCAAAAGCAGGAACCAGATGTGTTCATTTTGTAGGCATTAAACTGTCTGCATTTTAAGAATCACTCTCTGATCCATTCAGATTCAAGGACTGACTAAATTATTTTATGTGTCTCTTGGATGGTGTTTATTGTGTGTTTCTCAGAGCCCTTTGGTGTTACTGTGATAAAGAGTAACAGGAATAATGAGGATTTTTTTTTCCATTGACTTCTGGGAAAATTATTTTGGACCTAATACAGGGGGATGATTTTACACAGTTCAATAAAGAATAAAAAAGAAAGGTGGGAATGTGGAATGAGCACTATAAGAGACCTCTTACCAGGGGAAAAACTTAATTTCTAAATTTAATTTCTACTGGGTAGTTTAAACTCAAATTATTGATACTATTCTCTGTTAGTTTCTAGTTAGCTGGAGCTTACTAGAAATTAATTTAATTTTTTAATTTCTTTATTTTCCCCCCATTCAAGACTTCAAAAAACAAACCAAAGTGCTGTGTTTCCCTCCATACTACAACAGATCTACAACACTGTTTAAAATAAATATTCTCCTACAGTTCTGCCAAAAGCAAGAAAAAGGGATTTGTTCAATCAGCTGAAATAAAATTATCCTCAGAGTAGCAATGAGATACTCAGGCATTTTCCCCGTGATTCACTCTTTGATGAAAAATATGTTAATATTTGCTATAATTTACCAAACCAGATTTGAGAGGATTTGGGGTTTTTATTTAGGTTTTTCTGTAGTAATACACAAGTCAATGGAGTCTTTGACTTCAGACAGGTTGGGAGGGACTGCAGCGAAGGGAAATTACCTGTCCTGAAATATGAAATACAAATACTGATCTCTCTGACAATCTGCCTTGCTGGATGTTTTGCTCACTATTATAAAACAAAAAATTATAAAATCAAACTTAATTGTTTTGGGTAAAAGTGAGGAAAATAAATAATTCCTGTAGCAGTGCAGTATAAAGTATTAAATGGGAAATAATGGAGTTGTTCAGTGTTATTTTCATTTATAACCAGAGAGCCTCACATTACTTTGGCATGACTTTTACTTTAGTTTACTTTTCTGTGTAGAAAACTCATATTTTTTTCATTTTTTTGTCTTATTTACTGTGACTTGGTGTTGCCATAATAATATTAAATGTCAATAACATGGTTTGGGTCAGAAAACTTTAGACAGAGTCTGGGCAGAGCACTGGGTGTTTCTGCAGAGGAGGGAATTGCTCTTCAGATTGGAGTTATTTGTCCTGTGGCTGTTTCTGTGGTGGCTTCATTTGGTATTTCCTGGTGATCCCCGTGGGAATTTCCTGGTGATCCCTGGGGATATTTCATAGTGATCCCTGTGGATATTTCATAGTGATCCCCATGGGGATTTCATGGTGATCCCTGTNTCCTGGTGATCCCGGTGGGTGTTTCCTGGTGATCCCGGTGGGTGTTTCCTGGTGATCCCGGTGGGTGTTTCCTGGTGATCCCGGTGGGTGTTTCCTGGTGATCCCGGTGGGTGTTTCCTGGTGATCCCGGTGGGTGTTTCCTGGTGATCCCGGTGGGTGTTTCCTGGTGATCCCGGTGGGTGTTTCCTGGTGATCCCGGTGGGTGTTTCCTGGTGATCCCGGTGGGTGTTTCCTGGTGATCCCGGTGGGTGTTTCCTGGTGATCCCGGTGGGTGTTTCCTGGTGATCCCGGTGGGGATTTCCTGGTGATCCCGGTGAGGATTTCATGGTGGTCCCAGTGGGGATTTCATGGTGATCCCTGGGGGTCTTTCATGGTGATCCCTGCGGGATGATGGCACTGGTCCCTCTCTCAGGGGTCACCTCATGTCCCATGGAGGAGTCCAGCAAATTTCTCTCTGTGCAGTAGAAAAAAAAGGAGTTTTATGACTTGGGCAAAGCCCTTTCCCCATTTCTGTCCAAACCCCTTTTCATAAATACAGGCAAGAACACCTCAGGCCATTCACTTCATCTTCTCAAGGGCAAAGGGCTTTGCTTTTTCTTCCCTTTCTTTTTCTGATTAAATTTTTGGAGAAAGGAACTTGTCAGAACAGACTTTTATGGGTTTTCCCTCACTGAATTGACACTCTATAAAAGTTCTTTTCTAGCAGATTCCATACAGGAGGGAGGCAATGGAGAGGCTACAGGTGGGGCATGGGGGAAAGTTGGAGCTTATTAAATCATTTCAGGGAGAAAAGGAAGCAGTTCAGAGGTTCCTGTGGCAGCATTTGGGGAGCCTGGGAGAGATCTGGGAGAGATTCTCTTCAGCCAACAGCAGGTTAGGAGGGACAGGATGGGAAGGGAAATTGGAGATATTAACCTGGTTCAAAACTTGAGATGTCTTTCCTTAAGCTGCAGTCTGAGAGAGTTTGCAGCACAAAAGGTTCAAAAGTGAGTGCTGATGTCTTAAAACAGGTATTTTAATAGGCTGTTTTGCTTTTCTAGAATGAATTTATTGTTAAGGAGAAATGACAGCAACACTGCAGATAAAAACTGGAGTCCTGGAACACCTCCCAGACCTGCTGGGTCTGAGGGGCTGTTTCTCCTCCCCACACAGCCCTCCACATCTGGGAGAGTTTCCTGAGCACTCGAGGGCCTGGGCAGTGTTAATGGAATTAGTTCAGGGTCACTTGGCAGAGGGTTCATGTCACGATGTGTCAGCTCAGCCCTTTGTGGCAGGTGAGTCTGGGATTCCCACTGAGCCCACCAGGAGCCTGGGCTGGCTTTGCCCTTGGGTTTGGCAGCAGCACAGCAGAGTGTGTGACTCAGTCCCTGGGCTGCCATCCCTGCCATCCCATCCCATCCCTGGGAGCTGGTAATGCCTGTGGAACATGGGCACACTCCCTGAGCTCCCATCCCATCCCATCCTTGACATCCCTGGGATTTGGTAATGCCTGCGGAACATGGGCACACTGCCTGAGATCCCATCCCATCCCATCCCATCCCTGGGAGCTGGTAGTGCCTGTGGAACATGGGCACACTCCCTGAGCTGCCATCCCATCCCACCCCATCCCATCCCTGCCATCCCTAGGAGCTGGTAGTGCCTGTGGAACATGGGCACACTCCCTGAGCTGCCATCCCATCCCATCCCTGCCATCCCATCCCTGGGAGCTGGTAATGCCTGTGGAACGTGGGCTGGGGGAGCTCTGTCAGAGCAGTCCCAGCCCTGCCCGTTGAGACTTGCAGGGACCGTGAGCACAACGCTCCACTCCCATGTGGTTCTCACGGAAAACTCCTCAGGATTTCAGAGGATTGGCCTGGCTGGGGCTTGAGACCAACCCTGGAAAAGAAGGGGAATCGTGGAGAGGCAAAGCCTGGAGAACTGTCTTTGGAAAAGTTCGTCATAGTGGGACTTTTCTGAGAGAAAATGCAGGTCTTTTGAGACTTTCCTGAGAGAAAATCCCCCCAGCCAGGGCCATGGGGAATCCCACAGCAGCCTGGCAGCAGGGGAACATTATCCAGGAGGCAGAAGTTTGGGAATCAGCCCTTCTGTTTGGGCAGTTGGCATTTCTGCAGCCATGGAGACACTCGGGGCAGGGCTCACATTCAGTGCAGAGTTTATGGAGCAGTTTGCTGAGAAAGGAGGAACTGAGCAGATGGATCTGGAGCAGAGGCTTTGGAGAGGGTGGGCTTGCCTGGGTTAATCATGTTTTAATTTTTGTAATTAATCTGAAGTGGGCAGGATGCTGCTGTGGACAGGCACGTTTCAGACACAGTGGGATATGTCCAGGAATGCTCCTTTGGGTTCCTGCCTTTGTCTGGTGTGAAGATCTAAGAGGAGAAAACCCAGTGTGGTGGCAAAGACAGAGCCTTGGAGTTACTTTATTATTTTTATGTGCTGGTATTGCAAACCCTGAGACCCTTCAGTGATCAGGTGGGACTTGTCCCCTGATTCCTCATCCAAAACTTAGAATGACATGGTATTAAAACAAATAAATAACAAAAGCTTTAAACTGACCAAAATAATAATAATGTTCTGGTTCCTTGTCCACCTGTAAGTTCACAGTTAAAGCAGTGCAGTAAAACAAAAATTGATGTAAAGTTGTGCCCTTGGAGAAATTCTACAGAGGCTCCAGAATAGTGACTTTTTTTGCACTGAGACTTCCACTAGATTTATATATTCTACAGCTTTTCTAGCCCAGATAAAAGGGCCCAGATCAATGATATAATTTGCCAATTTAGACCTTGGTTTCTATTTTTAAGTAAGTGATATCTAATATTTGGTAGGGGTGTGGGAGCATCTTCTGAAGGAACATTTGTCCTCTGACCACTTGGGATTATAAGGCCGGAATAAATATGGGAGAGCAGACTGCATTTATGAAATATCAATCTGAGCAGAACAAAAGGATTGGGGGGTCTTTTCTTTGGCCTTTTTTTTTGTTCCTTTTTATCTCCTGACTGAAAAATACTCCCAGTTCTTCCCCACCCCCAACCGAAGGAATAAGTGACCGAAGAATTGGAGTGAACTAAAACAGCCAGAGAAGCAGAAAAGGTGAAAAGCCACAATCAGCGAGGGAGGACGAAAAGGAAGGGCCATAAAGGATTTGTTGTGTGGTACACAGGTTGTTAATGCTGTTAATGATTGAGCTGTTTATGGGGGATTACAAAGGGTTAGGAAACGACTCTGCTCAGGAATTCCACCCAATCCCAGAGCCAGGAACAAAAGTTTAGCAGGATGCTGGGCTGGGATGTGGCTGTGGAGGATCCCCAGGGCTGGTGAGGAGCCCGAGTGGCTTTGGGGTCCTGCTGCTCCTGATCCGGCCCGAGGGACACCAACAACCCTGTGGAACCATTCACTTACCAGCGGCAGAGTTAGGAGGAGTGTGGAAGTTTCCAGAAATATGCAGTAATACTTGCTAGACCTGTAGATCGAGTTTGGGGGTTGGGCATTTTGGGGTTTTGTTTTCTAGGGGGTTTTAAGAAGTGCAAACTTCCTAAACTCACCTGATAGGTGTGTGTTGTTTGTGCTCACTGCGAGTCCATCTCAGCTGTTAAAGAGACCAAGGGAACAGTTTTACTGATTCTTTTCCAGTTAAGGGCATCCAGCTTGTCACTGTGAGATCCCACATGAGTGTAACGTTCTGGTTTATAAACTGGAAGCCACATCCCCTGTTTCAGCACATCATAATCGAGTTCACAGCAGCTCTGGCTGCTTCTCTTCTGGTCGTGTTTTGGGCTGATTTTTGGGCTGCCCCCACGTGTGGTGACCTCAGAGGGGACTCAGAGCAGGGCCGGGACTTGCTCAGGGTTGTGTTTTGCTGCTCAGTCTGCAAACACCCTGCTCTGCTCACAGACCTTTCAGGCACAATCTGATCATGAGCTCTATATTTAGAACCCAGGGAGGGACCTTGCACAGTCCCTGTAGCAGAGATGGGAAGGGGAGGAATAGCCACACTTGGCATTTCCCTGAGGAAGAGGAGTCTCAGTTTCTACAAACCCTGCTGCTCTTCAGTGTTTTCATCAGTCTGTAACTGTGTTATCAGTAAAAACTGCTTCTTTTTAGTGTTTCTCCCAAAGTCATAGACTCGTCTTTATCTTAATAATTCTTGGGCACCTTATAATTGTTACAGATCATGTGAAGTGGTGACAGTGCTGGTTTAGGCAGTGCCAGTTCTCAGCATTAGGAGATTGAGGGAATCCTGAGCAGATGGAAAAGCTGGAACATCTTGGCCATTGTGCTGAACATCTCAAATTACACCCTCCCACCACCCCTGTGAGGGCACCAACCCTTAATCCAAACCACGTGTCAGTCCCTCAGAGATGGTTTTATTTCACCTGCTGATGGCACAAAGTCTGGGGCAGAACATGGCTGTGAGTAAAACTGCTGGCACATTCCAGATGGGAATGTTTATGGAGCGAGCACCATTTGCATTAATTAGCAGGACTCATCAGCTGCCAATCAGGCTGGGGTTGGCTGTGGGTTTGTGGTTGCTGGGGCTGCCCTGGGTGCAGTCCCTGCAGAGCAGGAGCTCTGGCTGCTCTCTGGGGCAGCAACTGCAGCTCACTCCTGCTGGGAAGGTGAGCAGCCACTGCCAGGGAACTCCTGATCCTTGGAAGGCTGTTCCTGCAGCAAACTGTGACAATATTTGGTGTGCAAGGCCCTGCTCTTGGCATGTTACCTGCTGGCTCCTTCCTGCTGTAACCTGAGCTCCAGTAACTGCAGGCTCAGTTGAATCCCTCAGTTTGGGATAAATCTCATTTTTTTGTTGTTTTTCTCATAAGCTGTTCAAAAACCGATGCAAAATGTTGCATTAAACCTTGGCAGGGATCAACATGCCACTTTGCTGTGTGAGTTTAGGTTTGTCTGTGAACAGGAGTTTGGAAAAATAACACTTATCTTTCCCCTTCCCCCAGAAAAACCAGAAATCTCCTTCTGAAAACTTGTGAATTTTTGCAGCTGTTTGGACAGTGGGAAGAAGGGGCTGTGGATATGTCTGAATCCTCTCTCAATCAGTCCAGGGTATCATTTAGGGATATTTCATCGTGCAGTTGTGTTCTGCAATAGTCACAGTATCCATACTCATGAATAATTTGTGCTTTCTCTGAGCTGCCCTCCTTTGGACCTGCTCTGTCAGCACTGAGGGAACCCTCACGTGGGGGAGCAGCTCCTGAGGAGGCTGCTCTGCCCTGGGAGAAGGAGCTGGGCAGGTCTGTGTGTCCAGGACAACACTCCTCAGTCACCCAGAGCACCTCCTGGGCTCCAGTGCTGGCCCTGCACAGTCTGAGTCTGTCCCAGAGTGCAGGAGGGCAGTGACAGCATCACTTTCTGCTTTATGTGTGCACATTTACATGGCTCAGCTCTGCCTTTTTCTCTGCCGTGCAGGGAGTTTTTCTGGCATTTATGTAGCTTGTCTCAATTTGGATTTTTTCCTTCTAAACCCAGAGCTTTTCACTGCAGAAGAAACCCGAGGAAAGAGTGTTCTTCAACTTGCAAAGTGATGGCTGGGTACCCACCTACAGCTTGAAAAACTTCCAGCCAGGGGTAGTTCTGTTCAGGTACAGCAAAGGGGTCCTGTAGGGGTTGTAAGTGGGACAGAAAGTTGCTGTTGCCTGTTTAAGGAACTCCAGAAGAGAAGGAGAATCTGCCTTGAGATGAGAAGTTGAATTCCATCTCTTCATAACCAGCAGTAACTTGTAGGAAATCTTAATTCACAGGCACAGACTGTTCTGAGTTGGAAGGGACCCACAAGGAATTGCAAACCACTGAGAAGCAGGATGGAAGTTCTGCAGCCTACCCTGGGATTTACTGCCCAGGATGCAGATTTGGGTTATTCCCTTTAAGCAGCTCTGCAGGACTGTTGGTGTCTGAAGTTCACTTACCTGGAAGGAGTTTTTGGTGTTCCTGGTAGAGGATGGAGCAGGTTCTGACTGTGAGTTCACAGGTAAAGCAGGAGTAGCTTTGTGTCTCCTCCTGTGTCGGTCAGGCCTGGCAGAGGGTGGGAAAACCTCTCCACCTGCCCCTTGGGAATGCTGGCACTGCAGGCAGGGTGCCAGTGGCTGCTCTGGCAAAGGAGGAGCAGGGATGTGTTACATGAGCAGGGATTGTGCCCCCCTGCCCTGCTCAGGTGAGACCCCCGTGCCCCAGCCCTGGGGTGCAACAGCACAAGGACCTGGAGCTGGTGGAGAGAGTCCAGAGGAGGCCCAGGAGATGCCCCAGGGCTGGATCCCTCTGCTCTGGAGCCAGGCTGGGAGAGCTGGGGGGGTCACCTGGAGAAGAGAAGGCTCCAGGGACACCTGAGAGCCCCTGGCAGGGCCTGAAGGGGCTCCAGGAGAGCTGGAGAGGGACTGGGGACAAGGATGGAGGGACAGGACACAGGGAATGGGATACTGGGAATAGAGGGGATATTGGGATGGAATTGGTGGGTGGGAGGGTGGGCAGGCCCTGGCACAGGTTGGCCTGAAGGGGCTCCAGGAGAGCTGGAGAGGGACTGGGGACAAGGGATGGAGGGACAGGACACAGGGAATGGGATACTGGGAATAGAGGGGATATCGGGATGGAATTGGTGGGTGGGAGGGTGGGCAGGCCCTGGCACAGGTTGGGCAGAGAAGCTGTGGCTGCCCCTGGATCCCTGGGAGTGTCCCAGGCCAGGCTGGAGCACTCTGGGATAGTGGAAGGTGTCCCTGCCCATGGCAGGAGGTGGAATGGGATGGGATGGGCTTTGAGGTCCCTTCTCACCTCCCCATTCCATGACTGTGCTGTGGGTGCTGCTCAGGGCCCTGTGTGGTGGCTGTCCCTGTGCAGGTGTCCCAGGGCTGTGTCCCACCCACCTCCTCCCTCCCTTTCCCCAGGAGGGCCTGGATGGCCCAGAGTTGTTGGGCTGGTACAGAACATGAGCCCCTCCAGTCACAGATCCATGAGTTGCCTGACAAGATACATTTGGGTTCTAACAAGACTTCCCAGTTACCAGTTGTGTGTTCAGTGTTCTGTTTCACACCAGTAGGAATTTGTTACTAAATCCCAACAGTTTGGAAAGGGAGCAGACATTGTGGATGTGTCTGGGGGATGAGTTTGTAAACCCAGAGAAGTTTCGTGCCAGAACCTTTCTGAAGATGAGGGTGTGGCAGCTGCTTTTTGTTACCTGGTGTGTCTGGTCCTTAACCAGAGCCATGCTAATAATTAAAAACTAAAAAGGAGTTAATTGGTGTTGTTCTGTCGTCCCTCAGTAATCTGCAAACATGGATACAGACTTTGGTAAATAGAGCTGAGGAGGAGGTACCTCAGCAGGGCTCTCCTGGCTCTGTGTGTTGTCTCTGATGGACACACCAGCCCTTTTGGGGTTTTCCATGGCAGTAATAAGATGACAGAGCAAGAAAACTGGGAGAGCTTTGCCCCAAACAACTGACAGTGTCTTCAGGAACAGTGAAATTTGCATTTTAACTTCCCCTGTGTAAACTCACCAAACCTTAGAGGGGAGAAAAGTGCTTCATCCTTCCTTGTCATCTCCCCCTCTCTTTGTTGCTTGGCTTTCCTGGCCCACACTCTGACACTGTGTTAATATTTAAGGGAAGGGCTGAAGCGTTTTGGCATTCCTGAAGTTTTGTCAGGACACAATCCATCAGTGGGAGATAGCAGCTACGTGTTTGGAGCATGGGATCATTGCTGGGGATGGGAGAGAGGAGCACAGGGAAGAGCTGCCAGTTACTTGCTGCTTTTCCACGGAGAGCAGAGCCACGTCTCCAAAGGAAACGGGAAAACTCTGCCACGAGCCTTTGGGAGGGAGGCAGGTCTGTTTGGATCAGTGCTCAGGTGGCTCTGGCAGAAACGTGCTGGAGTTGTGTCTGCCAGAAATCACCTGTGGAGTCTTTCCTGGTTATCCATGTGGTCCCTGGGAGAGGAGAGCCCAGCAGGGACCAGCTGAGGGCCTGGGATGTGTCTCTGGGGACCTGGGGGACAAAAAGCACCAAAGCTGCAGCAGGAGGAGCGGGGACACAGCACAGGCTGGAGCCACTCTGGAGGCTCTGCTCTGCCTCTGTGGGGTCTTTCCTGGTGATCCATGTGGTCCCTGGGAAAGGAGGGACCAGCGGAGGGCCTGGGATGTGTCTCTGGGGACGTGGGGGACAAAAAGCACCAAAGCTGCAGCAGGAGGGGCTGGGACACAGCAGAGGCTGCAGCCACTGGCTCTGCTCTGCCTCTCCAGGGCTGTCTGTGCCCAGGGATGGAAACTGGGTCATGTCTGTGTGTCTGTCTGTCTGCGGGGATTCCACCCTGGCTCAGCCAGGCAGGAACACCTGAGGAAGGATTTCCTCTGCCCTCCCTCCCTCTGCTCTTCCCCACCCGCCCCAGAGGAGAGAGAGTAGATGGGAATGCCGTGTTTGCCGAGAGGAAAAGGCTCTTTGCTGCTTGGGGAGCAGCAGGAATTCAGTGCTGTGATTGTTCCTGGGCTTGGCAAGTCCAGGCAGTGGCACTTCCCTGGGCTCAGGGACTGGAAAATGAGCGTGGATGCTTTTGGTCATGCAATATTTAATGGCAGCACGTGGCTGGGGCCATCACCTGAGCCAGGTGAGTGTCTGGAAGTCTGAGCTGTCCTGCTTTGTATCCTGAGATCCCTCACATCCCTGCCTGGACTCCTCCTCCATGCAATTCCCAAGCCTGGGAATGCATCTCCCCTCCCCACGTGTCTAATCCACAGTAATTCCAGCCTGTGGTCATGATGTCCTAAAAAGAAAAGGCTTTTCTAGTCCCAAATAGCTGAGGGTTGTTGAAGTCCATTCATATTCACAGTGGCAAATATCCAAACATCCTTCTCTTTGCCTGCTTCCTTTCCCATCCTCCAGACCTAAGGAAAATAAACTTTCAGTTCCAGTTCAAGTGCATTTTATTGCTCTAAATCCCCAAGTAGGCAAATGGGGAGGGAGGACCTTCTGGTGAAACTCAGAATTTCAAAGCTAATTCTGCCCCGCTGGGGACATTCCGTTCCTTGTTTGTGTCTTTGGTTTAAAATACACAACTTTGTTCCTTCATTGTGTCTTTGGTTTAAAATACACAAATTGATGTTTTTCTGCTGCTGAAGGTGCTTCCCAGGGGCAGTGGCAGAGCAGGGGTGGTTTGTACCTTTATAGGGGTAATTCTGGGGTATCATTTTACCCTTATAGGGGTAATTCTGGGGTATCATTTTACCCTTATAGGGGTAATTCTGGGGTATAATTTTACCTTTATAGGGGTAATTCTGGGGTATAATTTTACCTTTATGGGGTAATTACACCTTTGTGGGTGTAATTCTGATCTGTTTTAATGAGAATTTTCAGGAGTTTGGGAGATGTGCAGGTTTGTCAGGAATGCCCAACTCCTGTTTTTCAGCTCCATCCCCATCCCAAGTTTGCTTTGGCTGATGCAGCCCAGATGGGTCATTGCTGTTTTGCCCACCAATATTTGCATTTCGGGGGGTTTTAATGATCTGTGCTAATAGAGGAATTATATAATAATGATCAAGGAATGTTTTTATTTCAGTTGTGTTTGTTTCTCAGCGTTGGTTGCGGATCAGGTTCTACAGAGATTGGATTATTTTGTGTCTCACTGGATAAAAAAAAAAAAAAAACAAAAAAACGTTGCTTAGAAATGGGTTTCTGGTAGAAGAGAGAGAAAGAAATGCTTTATAGCAATGCAATAAATAAATAAATAACTCTGGGGGGAAAAAAAAACCCCTGCATGTGAGTACAATACTGCAGGAAACATGAGACAGCAGAAAAGCAGCCTTTGCAGAAATTCTTGATGAGGTTTCCTCCTCCCCTGAAGTGAAATTCAGATTAATCATGGTGGCAGTGCCAACCTCAAACCAGCCCCAGCACAATTTATTTTCTCTGTAGATGATAATTTCAGATAAATATCACTAAAAGGCAGTTCGGAGCTGAAGAGACAAAGCAATTAAATCCCACATTAATTTGTTTACCAGGGAATAAATGGACTGTGAGTTTCCATGAATCCTCTGGATGTGCTGGGAGAAGGAGGCATTTTGTGGAATGTTGGGAAGGGGGGACTGTGGGTCCTTCCCTGCAGTCACGTGTTCAATTGGGCATTATGTAAATGATACTTTGTATGACAAAAATAGTATTATAAATAAATGAGTTCCGTGGTGATGCTTGTGCATGGAAAGGTAAAAAATGGGAGGGGGGAAGTGGAGAGGAGGGAATTCCATCCACAATTCCCTCTTTTTTAACAGCCCCATCCATGCAGGAGCACAGATTAGCTTGGAAAGATCAATTTTGAACTCTTTTGGTTTTAAAGATAACCTTTAAATGTGTGCCAGTGTTTCCAGACCCAAAATCTTCCTGAATGGAAAAGCAACAGCAGGAAAAAAATCCTAACGTTGGATTTTGGGGTTTTTTGTCTTCAGGGAACTTGAAAATTAAGCCAAACATCTCGATTTTTATACTGTGAGTAGGAATAGAAGCTTCACTTCTGAATATCCTTAGGTTGTTTTGCTTTGCTGTAATTATTTTATCAAACCTTCCGAGCTCCTCATTTGGTTTTTATCTCTCGTGGTATTTTGGTTTTGTTGTGTTTTTAGTGATGTCAAAGCTGCTTCTATTTCTGCCTCCTCGTAGTGACTTAAGAGTCAGGAAAAAAAATGTCATTTGCCAAGTGGCAGCTGAGAGAGATTAAATAACTTGGGATTAGGAATGTGGAGTCTCTGAAAACTCGATTATGTTCTTTCTGTCCTGAATTAGACACCAATAAAAGAGATCTCAGAAGGTGCTGGGGTGTGTCCTCTTGGATTTATCACGTCTGGATGATAAACAGGAACTTGTGGATTAATGTAGTGGGAATTCTGAGGTGGATTTAGGAGGCAGAAGGATTATACTCATGGTGGTTTGGGGTTTATCCCATGTTCCTTTCCTGGATAAAATGGTGAATTTGAAGGTGAATTTAAAGGTGTCAGAGCTGGAAGGACAGACATGGATTGGTCTGGTCAAGGGGAGGGGGAATTGTGGCTGCTGTTCTTACCATCCTAAATCAAAATGTTAGGCAATAATTAAACATCTTAATTATGGACATCACTGTATTCATGAGAGGAATTAACAGCAAAAAATCATAAGGCAAAGTTTTGCTGCTTTTTGCTGTTTTTGTGCTGCAAGGAAAGAATTCAGGAGACATTTTTAATTACTAATATCTAAATATAAGGAAAATACTTCCAAAGCAGAATTAGTTTTTCATGGTTGTCACTGGGCTGTCTAAACAATCTCAGATATCAACATAGCTTAAAGAATCCTCTCACAGTGAGGTTGTTTAGCATCTCTGGGAATTAATGCTTTAATGAATCTGTTGGTTTGGTGCTCAGGGTGCTGAGTTAGACTGATGGGTGTTGGTTTAACAGCTTCTGAGTACTGACCTTTGAGTGAGTCTCTACATCAACAAGTAGAACTCAGTTAAAATGATGGAAACTCGAAATCAACAGTCTCAACATTTTTTTGGTCGAAAAAATCCCCTCCAAATCCCATTCCTTTTGCAGTGGGTTGAGAGTTGGGAATTTTTACAGGAGAGGGAATGGTGGGCAGGTGAGGAGCTTGAATGTGCTCAGGTCTGTGCCTGCCTTTGGGAGCAGAGCCAGGTGTTACCTTGTAGGAGATAATAAAACACATTTCTTCTTGAAAAACAAAAAAACCCTCACTTTTTTCTGCCCTTTCTTCAGGTGTTCTGAGTCAACTCATCCTTAACAAGTAGTTTTTGTTTGTGTTACCTCCTCTGTCCAGGTGACTGTTGTGCATCTTACCCTGGCATGAGAACAGCTTTTTTCCAAGAAATAAAACTCTGTCCTCAGAGTGTGCAGTGTCTGTTCTCACCTGTGGAGCCCTGACACATCTCCAGGACTTTTTAGGAATAGTGCAGTCTTGAGTCATCCTTTGGAGAAGGACAGAAATTCTTTCTCTTTGGCTTTTCTTGCCTGCAGACGGTTTTGTGGTTTTTTTGTGGTGTGTTCTGGTGTCACAGAATGGATTCGGTTGGAAAAGACCTCTGAGATCATCAAGTCCAACCCTTGGGCCAGCTCCAGTCCCGTCACCACATCATGGCACTCAGTGCCACGGCCAAGCTCAGCTGAAAAACCTCCAGGGATGGGGAATCCACCCCCTCTCTGGGCAGCCCATTCCAATGCCTCAGCACTCTCTCTGAAGAGAATTTCTGTCTGATATCCAACCTAAACCTCCCCTGGCAGAGCTGAAGCTGTGCCCTCTGATTCTACTGACTGGAAGAAGAGACCAACCCCCACCTGGCCAGAACTTCCCTTCAGGCACTTCCAGACAGTGCTGAGGTCACCTCTCAGCCTCCTCTTCTCCAGCACAAACACCCCCAGCTCCCTCAGCCTCTCCCCACAGCACTTGTGCTCCACTCCCTTCTCCAGCCTCGTTGCTCTTCTCTTCTCTTCTCAGTTGGGTTGGAAGAGACCTCTGAGATCATCAAGTCCAACCCTTGATCCAACCCTACTGTGATCACCAGCCCAGGGCACGGAGTGCCCTGGGCTGGTGATCACCGTAGGGTTGGATCAAGACATGTTGGATTCTCTGTCCCTGGAGGTGTTTAAGAGGACACTCAGTGCCACATCCAGTCCCTTCTCCAGCCTCATTGCTCTTCTCTGCCCCCGCTCTCTTGCTGGCAGAGGCCTGTGCTGAGCAGTGGGTGAGCCCATGGGCTCCTGGTGGGGTTGGTGATGGGATGGGTGAGGTCTGAGCCGTGGCAGTGCCACCTGACTTACCTGGCCCTGCTCAGCCCTTCCGGGACACTTTCTGGAGTTCTCAGCGTTGCACACACAGGGCTGAGGCAAAGGGCAGAACATGCCAGCAATAACCAGCAGATTAGCAGGCTGGGAGCATTCTTGGCACTTGTGTAACTCCAGGAGAAATTTGCATTCCTTTATTTTGCTTTGCTTTTAAGTGGCCTTTTCATGATATCTTTACTTTTCCCATTTATAATGAGGGGGAAAAAAATTTGCCTGCTATCTAAGCTGAAATGTGCCAGAAAGGGTGGGAGCTCTTCACTTGTGAACTTGCATAATGATTTTCTGTCATATTCTGTGTCTGTTGCAGGAGTTCATCACTGCAGATATCGAAAATGTCACAGCAAAAATCTCATGTTTGATTTTGTAATTAGAGAAGTTCCAGCGTGATTTGTTTGGGGTTTGTTGGGGTGAGGATTTTTTTTTTTTTTTGGATTAAAGGCAGACAGGGCTCAGTGAAACGTGCAGGGCCTTGTCTTGACATGGGCAGTTCAGGTTTGGCCTCCAGCTCTGGGGGACTTTGCAAATAATACGGTGTCTAAATCATTGAGGTGTTGTAGGACCAGGGAAGGGGTTGGGTTGGAAGGGGGTTGGTGTGGTGCTATAAACCATGTATTAGTATGTAGTGTATATATTAATACATAGTATATATCATATATTGCTATACACTGTATGTTAGTATATATTATATGTTAGTGTATAGCATATATTGGTATATACTATATGTTAATATCTACACCATACATTGCTATATACCATATATTAGTATATATTATATGTTAATGTAATATACCATATATTAGTATATGCTATATGTTAATACATACCATATATTAGTACATATTATATGTTAATACACACCATATATTAATATATGTGTTAGAATATACCAAATATTAGTATATATGTTAGTATAGCCCATATATTAGTACAAACTACATGTTAATATATACACCATACGTTGCTATATACCATATATTAGTATATATTATTTGTTAATATATACCATATATTAATATGCTAGAATATACCATATATTAGTATATACTA
>VWZD01012009.1:0-129000 GCA_013396695.1 Sakesphorus luctuosus | reverse complement strand
AAAAAAGAATGTATACATCCACTTGCTGATGTCCCCCTGTTGTTTTCTTTATTTTCCTTTTGGTTTCAATGCAACAGAAAAGGCCAACAATTCACAGGATTTAATTTTTTCCCATCTAATTGACAACAACAAAAGAATCTGAAAAGTGACTGGGAAACAGAATTCTAAAAAGAAACACGACAAAATTGACAGAAAGAAAGTACCTTTCATCAGGTAAGCCTTCAAGACATATTTTCAATTTCATGACCAAAGAGTGAAAGTCAGGCTATAGTAGTGTCTAGCTGTAGTAGGCACAAATAAGTAAAAGCAGCTTTTGCAGTGGTGGAACCAGCTTTACTTTTTAGCTGAACAATATATGCTGACATAGCCATTATCTTTCTCCTTTACATACTCAGGAATAGTTCTGATACCATCAGAGAGAGACCAACTGTGTGAGCAGATTATGGAAGGCAAGTACTGGTAAAATGTGCTGCCAACTCATATTAGGTGTAAAACATAATGCCCTCTGCTGAGGGACAGGCTAGGAAGCTACCACTATCAGACCAGCTAGATTACCAGAGTTGGTGGATTTTTTGTACAAACTTGCATGGTATTACTCCAAGAATATGTTAACATGTGACAGAGGAGTAGAAGGAATGGAAAACTGTTGTCTGCATTAGAAGGTGTAAGAGGAGAAGAAATTTCCCCTTGGACAGAAAGAAGCAGAAGTTAAAGAAAACAAGATAGCAAATCCCACTTTTGCTGTCATGCCTAGAAAAATGTATCAGAACATTCAATGTGAATATTTTTTGAAATGGAAGGGAACAATTTAAAACTGCTTTCATTGTCTCTTGCTGTGCAGGCTTTTTGCAGTTATTGTAAGTGATGAATTTACTGGCTAGGAAGCTTGAAAAAAATGCATTTTAATTGTTTTTATAGCATTGGCTGGAAGTAAATTTGAAACTTTTGAGACTATGTAATGAAACCAAAAATCGAGGCTGTTATACTCCTGCATCCTAAAACTCGGACTATGTATGGGCTGTATGAATGCAACTTGGTTAAACCTGCCAAACTCTGTTTGCATTTGCATATCAAGTATTTTTAAGTACTGTAATCTACAGCCCAAAGATTCCTTGCTGACATAATTTTCTGCATAGCTTAAAATAAATGATATTTGATAAAGACATAAATTGCTCACGGACATTTTAAGAAAAAATAATGCATATAAATGTCATAATTAAGGATGACAAGATTCAATATGAATTATTAAATCAGAAGTTCTAGTCATTGATAATATAAGGGCTGAATTGTTTGCAACAAAGAATAGTTTGAAACTAGGATTTTGGTGACTGTAGAGGTTTCTTGCTCCTTGACCTACAGTTTGTTAGCTGCTGTCTGAAACAGGCTATTATCATCTAATATATATGCAGAATTTGGGAATGGAAGGGGTCATGGCAAGGACTTGGATATTTTCTAACTGCTTTAGTGGAAGTTTGTTNCCCCCCCCCCCCCCCGCCCTAAACGATTATATTTTTATGAGGCTGCATTTAGAAGGGTTAGTATGAGAGATATTCACATTTCTGTACCAGCTTTCTAGTCTTTTCTTCCTTTGATTTTTTTTTGTAGGAATTGAGTCACTTCACTGGGTGAAAAAGAGCAGATGATAGGTTCCTCATTTTCATATTTATTTTGTTACTATTAAGCACATCTGTAATGGCTTCAGGCAAGAGTTCTGTTGCTGAAATTATAGCTACTTAAAGTTAAAAATTAATAGCTTTTTGTTTTTTATTTATAAGTGATACTTATCTGAGGATATGTACAATTTAAACATTATCATTTGTTATATATTTCTCTGGTGTGATAAAGCACATTAAACAAAAAAAGAGAAATGTTTAGATATTACATACGTTCATGAAATTGGTTATTCAATGCTGAAAATGTCATATTCTACAGTAATTGCTTATTAGCATTTGAAATATGGTAGTAGAATATGTAGGTAATGTTCAGGTAATGGTCTTGTCTGGAAAACCCTCAAGGAAAAGCAAAAAATGTCTTTCTACAACTTGCATATTATAAAATTAATTTCAAAATGTTAAAGGATAAGGTTTTTTTAAAAAAAATGAGGTGGCTGTAAAGTTAATTTTTTAATTTTTTTGATAGATAAGTGAAAAATATTAAATTGTCTTTTAAAGGAAACAGTTGATCTAGTGGTTATTTTTATTTTAAATTTTTTTAGTAAAGACTGACTGCTAAAATTTCTCCTTTAAATAATATGCTTTGTGAGATTTCATAGACAGCAATAAGAAATCTGAATTTGCCCTTTTAACTGTAATGAGTTCTTAAATTATAGAGGTTAAATAGAGAGTAGGTGGTCCCGAAAGGGAGGAGGAGCTACACCTGAACTTCTCAGTCTCCTGACATCTCACTCTCTTACAATTCACTCACTTCACTTCACTCTTATAACCAGGGGTCTGCAACAAATACTGGAGCACAAGGCCCATTGGAGACCAGATGTTGTCAAATATTAGTAAAATAACCCCATGAAATAAATATTTTGTTATTCATTTCTTGTCTCTAATAGTCTCAGATATTTCATGTAAGTGGAGAGTAGAAATAGTGATTTTAAAGACATATGATATTAGTGCCTTGTTGACCATGCTTTGATACTTAAAACTTGGGTTTGAAACACAGAGTCTTTTTTTTTCTTTGATGATGTGTGCTGACTAAGAGATGCACAGCCTAGAGGTGGGTAGGAGAACACTTAAAGGCATCCAGGTAACTCAGAATCCGGATGATACAGAAGAGGTCATCCACACAGGTTTCACTTCTGCCTTGCAAAATTCACAAGCTAGGGCTTTTTGGGGTTGGGGGTGGGTATTTTGTTTTGTTTGGAGTGTTTTTATGAGATTTAGAGATTTAAAAAAAAGTGTAATGTCACAGTTTATTTCACAGACCTTGATGATAGACAAGCTCTAAAATTCAGGGAATTTCTCACCACTGTTGAGTGGAAAAAACTGAAAGCAAACATGTCATTGTTTTTTCCCATGTTAGTCTTCCTGCCACTGTTACTCTATTATTACTAGCAAATGCTTTGTGAAGGTGGTAGAAATCTACACTAAAAAAGAGTCAAAATAAGCCTAGAAATTTTAATAAATGAGTTCCAAAAGTGGTTTTTAAAGTCCTCCTTGATAAGAGTCTCATTATCACAATCAACTTCATTGAAACTGAACTAAAAATAGTTGGGTTTCCAGCTTGCAAGTAAATCAAGATGAAAGCATAACTGGTCCAGAAAGGTTTGCTTCAAATTCTGTTTCCCAATAGAAACCTTCTCACTGCATTCTGCTCTCCCCAGTGGCTGAGGTGATGGAGGCAGGAGAACCCACCCAGAGCCCCAAGAAGGACATCTGCCCTGTGCTCACTACTTCAGCATAAGATGAGAGGAAGGGATTTGTAACAGCAGATCAGGGGCACACTGTGTATGACAAAAGGAAGGAAATCAGGCCTAGGAATGCTTTAGAGGTGCAGATAAGCATTGACCATTTCAGTTGACTGTGTGGAACTCCACTGATGGAGTAGTGTCCAGGGACACAGTAGTTTCATTCTTACGTTTTTGTTTCTGGTCGTAATTACAGACTGAAAACTTGGCAATGTTTTTTTCTACCGTGTATAGTGACAAGTGAAAAAGAAATCCATTATACTGAGTTGTTTCTAATCATTGACCTGGACAGCTCTGACTCATTCTGTTCTCATATCTAATGTACATACGCCCACCATGTATTGGCTGAGCACACCCATAACCTTGCAGTCATGACAGTCATGCCTTTAAACCACTTTTACTACTCCGTTGCCTTGATATTGAAATGTCAAAGAACATAATAATGACTATTAGCAACTTCAGTATAAATTAGACACACTCTATAATCTCATAGAACAATCTATGGCTATTTCTTGGAGTATGTAGAGTGACTTTTTGTGTATTTATAATTTCAAGTAGCACCTCCTAGGATAAAATATAACTTTAGACATATTTAAATGTGTCTGGTCATGTTCAATATTATTGTATAAAGATAGACTTCATTTTCATGACATCTTTTAGTCTAATCATAATCTTAATGAAATAAATGCTGAAATCTGGCACTTTTTTAAGCAATAGAAATATAAACTATAAATTTATACTGTATAGTAAAGAACTGTGAATTTAGAATGCTCCATTACTATGATCACAATATATATACATTTATACACAGTTTATACCTCTACAAGAAATTTGTTGTATCTATGTTTGCTGTATATGGGTGTCATATACATGTCTATGTGTCACATACAGATGTATAGATGTGTATGAGTATATAATTATATGAATATTCATAAACATATTTATTTTACACATATATCTACATATAAGTATAATGGTTATCTTTTCCCCATTCTAAAAAGGAAATTTTAAGACTTGGATACTTAACAGCCTGGAAGTCCAAATATATATTCATCATCAGAATTAAGACTTGCTAGGTTTTAAAGATAATATTTTTTGACCTTGAAGAATTTAAATGGTCTGTTTATAATTTGCTTTCAAACATCTGTTTGCTGTTAAAACATCTGGTAATGGTATAATCGAACTTTGCTCTCTAATATCATTCCATCCGTGAAGTACTTGAAAGGACTATATTAGGTGACCTCAGACCATACAACAATTATGGTTATTGTTTCAGTGTTTCAACCTTGAATGTAAGATTTTGTTGCCTAAAATCGAGGAGGAAAAAATTTTTGAGACAATATTAGTATAGATAAAGTAGAGAGCAGTTCTTTAATGAAACCTTTCAGGTGCCCAGAGTATAAAGATACACACTCAGTATAGGGTTTTTACAAATTTTTAACACTACTTAATTATCATATCTAATGGGTACACTCAACCCCAAAACCTTTTGCCCCTGGTACCACCCTCAAAACTGCCTTGCTGGAGCACGGGGTTCTGGGTCTTCTATCTAGTTTTGACTACAATATGTCTTGTTATTCCAGTCCAGATGCCTGTGTCCCAAACTAGACGACCTTGCTGCAATCTTATCCATTGAAAAGACCATTAAATGGAAATTCAGGAATGTGGCACGAACAGTGAGAAACTGTTAGAAACTGTTAGCTGCTACCTCAAGAGTGGGAAACTATACAACTATATAAAAATCTACAAATATATAAAAATACCAAGGCTTCAAATTTTTTCAGTTGTTTCAGTGTTATTGCCAGGCAGTAAAAATAATTTGAAATTTAACAGGGATTGACTTTGTATCAGATGGCATTTTGTGCTTGTATGGTTTAAATTAAATTGTATTTTATGTACAAATAAATATTTATGGTCCAATTATTGTCTTGTCACAAGACAGATTCTACTGACTTTACTCAAGCAAAATAAACCTTTACAAGTAACTCAGGTGACTTAAGGTAGATATTCGCAAATTTGGACACTATTTCATTGGCACAGGGGGTTTTATGTGACTTGTAGAACAATGATACATGATGAAAGGTCCCTTTATCTTCATAATATTCCTCTTCAGTCCAGCTTTTATATTGCATTCTTACTCCATGCCTGTGAAAAACTTCACTGTCCTGGCTTTCTGTAAGCCTATCATCTAGACATCATGCCTAGTTTCTTATGTCTAGGTTGTGTCCAAGTCTCCCAGATTTTTCTGCGTAATTCATCTAACAGGTTATACCATTCTTTTCTCCACCAAAAGCTTTTAAAAAAATCTATCTTGTATTTTTAAGTGACTGAAAGATCTTTTTTATTCATTGCCACTCACAACATATTTTTCACTGGTTTTCCCAGAATGCTGTTGTGCAGATATTTTTGTTGATCTATTACTGCAAGCACATGACCCCTCTCCTCAGTCTCCTAAAGTTTCCACTTCTTTATTATATCAGAAGTTATTTGCCTTTGTTTTCAAGATTTATGCAGTCTTTACCTTGAGCAATACTACTTCTTCCAGACTGAGATCCTTAGAGGCTGACTCCCATGCCTGTGCAACTCACAGTAGCATCCTCTGTCACTCTTTTCTTTCATTTTCAAACCATGCCTTTCTGCTGTCACCCACAGTGCCCTTCATGCTTTACAAGAGCTCATGCTGGAACCATGTAACCTTCCTCTCATCCCTGAATAGAACTTACCACGGCTGAGAGGTTTGCAGAAACTGTTGACGACAAAAACGCTTCAGAGTGCTTTGCCCTACTGCTTACCATGTTGAATACTACTGTTTAACTTCACCTTTGTCTTCCCTTGTCAGTATCCTTGAGTTTCTTCTCACAAACCAGAAGCATACACAGTCTTTTTGTTTCATGTGCAGCACCCAGCAGAGATTCCTAATCTTTAGCTGAAATTCCTGGTATCTGGTGCAGTAGAAAGAAAAAATTATAAAAAAGTCGTTTCTTGAAAGTGACAGGACAATTAACTCCTGACATTTGTATAGCAAAACCAGGTTTACTTAGATACATTATGCATCACACCGCTACCAAGTTTTCTTGAGAATTCTGAGTTGCTTTATTCTTTTCAAAGTAGCTTCTGAAGATAACTGGGCAAATGCTGGTTTTTGAACTCCAAATAAAACGTGTCTTCTATGTGCCTGATTTTCCCAGTTCATTTTAAGAGCCTTACCATAGCATATTTGTCAAGTTTACATTTCACAAAGTAATTTGTTAAAATAGAAATCTTACAAATTTATCTCACAGTTTGTCAGTTTATTCTTCTAAACATTCAGGACCACCAAATGCAGCCCTGCAACTATAAAAGCTAATGGTAAGAAGCTGAAGTCTCAAATAATATGGTATTTTCATGTTTATTTAATTTTCTTTTTTTTAATACAAATCAGCCTAAAAACTATAAAATTTTCATTTTAAACTATATTACTGAATAAACAAAGAAATAAATGTTTCTTATACCATTGCATGTTTTCTTTTTTGTTTTTTTTTTCCTTATTAGGAGGGCCTTTTAATGTCATGTGGTCACTTGTATTGCAGGAAGAGTCACAGCATATGCTACAAAAACTTTAAGTCTGATACCTCAACCCTGGCTTCCTTTCCTAGCCTTCCTTCAACTTTAATACTTCTGAAATTACAATTCTTCTTTATGAGTGTTTGGCTCTGTATCTGTCCTAGTTCAGCAGGTGGGACCAGTTGTCACTGTGGGGGGGTGATCAAAGCTGTGTATTCTACCCCCTCTATTCATTCCCAAGGTCAATGGCCCATTTGCAGCAGCTTCCCAGGGAGTCGTTAGCACCTCCACTCCCAGCCTGAGGAGGCGTAGCTGCTAATGGGCCATCAACAGGCCAAAAATACCCCATGACTCACAGAGTTAATCACCCATTGTGTGAGTCCCCACCCCAGGGGAGGGACTGGATGCTCCCTGAAGGTACAAAAAGGGGTAGGTAAGAAAACCTCAGGAACCTTTTTGTTGGACTCAGAGGAGCAGCAGGACCTCGACTGGAGGAGACCACCACTCTGGACCAGCCATCACCTGCACCAACGGGTTTGTCACTTCCTTTTGCTTTGGATTTGGGGAAGCCACACGGGGCTCAGCACAAGGCTAACAAGCCCCTTTGGGTTTGTACCCCAGGGCACTGGGTTACACAGCTGGGTTTTGGGAGTTGAAAGCAATTTCCCTTTGTGTCAGTGTATTTACTGTATTATTATTATTAAATTGTAGCTCTGACTTATAATCTCTCTTTTGTTGAGCTCATTTCTCCTGCTGGTTTACCTCTAAACCAGCACAGTACCTTACGTCTGTGCTCACTGCCTCCTGATGCTGCATACCTGAAAGAGACTCTCATGGGGTCTCTGTTTCTCCTGCACCATTACTGTAAATGTGTTTTACCCAGAGATGAACTGTACAACTATACTTGCATTCCCAGGAAGTGAGACTGTGTGATCTGCAATTAAATGAAGGGTACTGAACCTTCATATTGGTCCACTGGTCCTTCAGTGCATTGGCTTGTAGTTAGTATTTTCAAAATCTGTTTTATTTTTGCGGTCCAAGAGATTACAGTGAATTTTTTTTTTATTTGAACTGTACTGTGGCAGTCTGAAATAGCAAAACAAAACTAGAGTGAGATAATGACAGAGGCAAGGTTTGTAGAGAAAAGTAAAGTAACTTTTGCTGTGGCTGTACTGGGAATATAAACAAGCTTTCAAGCATCATCTGAAGGCGAATCACCAAACTGCAAGCTAGTAATGACAAGCTCCAAAGTACTTTGGCTTTATCACTGGTGTAACACAGATAATATACTTGAAATGAATCTTTATCCTTTGTTTCTGTCATTAAGCTGTCTCAGAGGCCTGCTTGAAACATTGTGAGGAAACAGGACTGTTAGGTAGGAAGTAACGATTTTTTGCTGCAATTTCTTCACTCATCTACAATGGTGTTTAGTGACTGCTGTGCTGAACAGGATTCATCTTCTTCTGATTACTCCTCCTCAGACCTGGTTTGTAATCTCAGGATGGGCCTCTCATTCCATCACAGCTAGGGACAGATAAGGAAAGTTAAGACAACATGAAAGGAATGTTGATGTCTGTTGCCTGATCCTACAATTTCTCAGCCCACAATGGTATGAGTAGTACAGATAAGAGTTTTTTTCAGGTAGCGAGAGAAATGAGAAGAGAAAGGATAAGACCTGAATCAGGAAGGGATGGTCTTCAAGGAGCACAACAGGATGACTAAAAAGAGGATGAAATTAAAAATAATTTTATTGTAATGAAGAGGGGGAAAGAAAAAAAAACATAATAATATAGGATATTCAGATGATTAAGACTCAGTGGAAGAGAATTTACTGAAGGAAAAAAATTGTAAAGAAAAGAACTGAATGAAAGAGAAAAAGGAAAGAAGAGTGCCTTATTTTCAGTGTTTTTTTGATTCTAACTTTTAAAAACAAAATATCTTGTTTCTGTTGGATATTTATGCCATATATTTCTTTCTAGTATTTGCCCTTTTATTCATTTGAGAGAGATTCTTTGATCTTGCCTTTAACATTAAAACTGTTGATACAAGAAGAAAAGAGAACTGTGGCATAAAAATATTCTGACCTCAGACAGCTCTTTCCTGCTTTGTTTTTCTTGTGCATCCTGTAAAACCTTCATTGCATCCAGCTTAAATTCAGAAAGTGGAAAATATATCAAGATAACTGGATTGTTGTGCTGAAGTGGGGCTGTAATTCTGTGGCATACATCTGAGGATTATCTGAGGGCCTTTATGTTTGTTTCAAATATCTTTTGGGGTTTATTTAAAGACATTTAAACAGAAAGATAGCTTTCCATGCCACTATGATATACTTGCCATGTGCAACAATATACTCTCAGCTTGAAGAGCAGTCACAAAAATTTTGTGGCTGAAAACAGAGCAGTATTTAACATTTTACTTCAACCTAGTAGCAATTCTGTGAGTCCTTTACTATTAAATTCCTTGCCCAACTTTTTCACTGTGTAAAACCAGAGATTCAGATGTGGTTTAAATTTCACCTTTCTGTTTGACTAAACATACTAAGAAATCAGGTCAAGGAGATGATCATCTTGACACAGGAACAATTTGGTGCAAAATGGTATTCTTGGTAAAGCACCTGTAAGTACAGTATTTGCAGATCGATAGCTCTCCTTGTTTTGTGCACTTAAATATTTCGCTACAAATAGGAATGCGAACTTCTTTCCCCTGCAGGGCATTTTCCTTCTTATTCCCATCTGATATGAATTAAGCTTTTTACCTGTTTAATATTTGTTTCTCTGATGTCTAGACAATTTCTCTTATACTTCAAGTCCTACCATTTTCTATGACAAGGCCTTCCTAACAAGCCCCTCAGGAAAAATACCCTAAAGCTGAAATTGCAGAGTCTCAGTTGCTCTTGCTGTTGCCTGACAGAATAGCTTCTTGTGGGGAAAATGCTGACTTAACAGGATTTAAATTACTAATATCAACTGAAAGAAAATCTACTTCCTTAGGAGACTTACCTCTCTGAACTCCCATTTCCTCATAACCCAACCACCAGGTGCAAGTTTGATAGTAATTTCCAAGTTACATTGACACAAATTTTCCTTCCTTTTAGATCCTAATAGGGAACTAGAGATCTCAAAACTTCAGACCATCACATTTACCCCGTGATTAATTTTATCAGTTGTCTGCCTGGAGACCTTAAGCCTTCCTTGGTTAATTAGAGAACCTGATGACTAATCCTCTGTATTGCTGGCTCAAGAGCTACTGACAAGTCAAGAGAACCAATCAACCTGAATGCGTATAATCTCATTTTGATTCCAAAATTTCCTGCCTTTTATGAACTTCTTTCCCATTGAAAGTAGCAGTTGTCACCTGTCTAAGTTTGAGACAATTTGGAGGGGCAGAGACCTCAGACAGAAGTCTGCTCCCTTGGATTAAATACCCAGGGTTTCTCCAATATAGAGACCAAGTGCACCCATATATAAGTGAAAAGATAACTCTTTACCAAGAATAAATGATAATAACAATACTGATAAAACTGCATTAAACCAAAGATGAGAAACTTCCCAAGCCCTGCCTACTGGACCAAACTGAGATGGTAGCCAACCCTTCCCTCCCAGAAAAAATATACATGGCCAGAGGACAGAGACAAGATGGTCAACCTCCTTTGCTAACCTCCTCTATGCCCAGAAAGCCTGGCAGGAATGCTTGGAGAGCCAGCACTGGAGTGACATAGCTATGCTGGCACAGTCAGAGCAGGGCTGTGAACCTCCCAAGCAACTGAAAGGACCCACAAGACACCGGTTGGATCCAGCAATGAGACTTGGTTGTTGCAATTTCAGTGTCTATTGGTCAAAGGGGTAGCCACACTCCAGATCTGTCAAGGTAGTGATGAAAGCCCCACGTGGTGAGAGAGGCCCCCAAACTGACTTATATACATACCCTCAGGTCCAGGTTGGAACAACTCCTGTACCTCCCCTGGGGGCGGGGAGTTTTACACTGGGTAATGTAATATTGTGAGTCATGAGATACTTCCAGATACTTTGGGAGTGTTTGACACCTTCTAAGATGTTGCAGCTGAGTCCATTATAGCCCATTATGGCTCATTAACAAGAGACGAATACCTTCAGACATGGTGTGAATGTTCTGGGGAGTTATCACAGCTGGGTCATCCATGCAAGGAAAAAGAAACCCTACCCTGCTTTGTAGGGTTTGCCTCTTCCCTCAACTTGTTTAACACCCGCCTTGTAGCCTGAGGTGTTGGATGTGCACATCTTGAGCCCCTGGCCTGGGTTGCATACAATTCAGATGATCAGATTGTCTTGCCTTTATTTTTGTCTCCCCATAGGCTGAAAGGGAGATATCCAACATCATCTAGACAATGGACTGCAAAAAATACTCAGAATTTACAGCCAAGATGTACTGTTAGTAACAGGCATCTCTCAGCTAAATCCATTGGTTGGATATATTAGCATGTATCCTCTAATTTGGGGAAAAAGAAAATATGATACCAGAAAACACTTGTAATTTAAATACTTAACGTCACAGTTGGCTTATTTCAATGCAATTGAAACTATATCACTTCCCTCCCCCACCTCCCTCCACCATGGACTGAAACTGAGCAGAGATACAACAATTCGTAGACCACTTCTGAGGCTCTATGGTTTGAGAATTATCTCATGTCCCCTCTTGTTGTTTATTGGGAGATCTGTCTAGGCAAATGTAATTTGAGATATGTCAGAGGAAACTGAAATCCTAGAAACACAGGAGATCAGATAAAAGCCAGTGTGTAGCAGACATCTATCTGTTACAGAGATAGAAACTCTCAAAATAGTGCTGGTTAATGGAAGCAAAAGATCATAACTTGGCCGTTTAAACTAGACATTTCCTAAGCTAAAACTGTTAGAGGAACACAACTTCGTGGAAGGGTTTTTGTTCTTTGAAGGCTTGAGTTGGAAAGCTAGTTAGCTTTTATTGACAAAAAAGATCATGATGTCATAGAAATAGTCCTGAGACTTTAAAAATCACTTTTGCAAGCATAGCACTGATTTTCTATAAGTTGTTTAGCCCCATATTTCTACTTGCAAGGGCCACTTGGAATCTCAAATCTATTTTTCCCTGGTAAAATGAATATTTGTTGATACAACCCTGTATTTCTAATTTTTTTTTCTGAAGCATCAAAATATTTCTAATGAGATTTTAAATAACTGACTCTCATGACACAAACTTTAATGTAGGTATCAAATTGCCTACGTATGAAAACAATGTTCTAAACAAAACCAAGCAACTTCCTCTCTTCAGTTCCTAAAAGAAGACTGTAATGCAGTGTTGCCGTGTAATGTAGGTTCCCAAAACTGCTTCTAAGACTTTTGCAGTAAGATGCCTTTACTGTGCAGGAAGAAGTCAGCTCCTTTGTACTTTCGATAAATTAAGAAATCTATGCTTTTCTATATGAAATTAATCCCAGTCTTCACAAGTACTAACAGGAAGATGATAATGCTGCAGTTTTGTCATGCTGGTTGAATTCACCCATTACCATTGTAAAAGAAGCTGACAGGCAAGTTTAGATTTGGGGGGGATGTTTTTATTTCACTTCTTCCTTGCCTCAAGAGGGGTGTGGAAGGTAGCAGCATTCATTTTTTTGCCAATTCCATATGTCTCTGGTCCAATTGCCTTTGGTGTTCAGCTGTTGCCTTGTAAGGCTCACAGTAGCTCTGGGAGGTTCCCAGCTTGCCCTCTGACCCCACACACCCTGTGCTGTCTTCTCTTCAGACTGCCAGCTCTGCCTGGGCTTGCTCCAGACTCATCAAAGGACAGTGCCATCTGCAGAGGAGCTTCTAACACCTCCACTCCAGAAAACAGTGAGAGAGTTCTTGTGTTGCCCATGGGAAAGGTTCCAGACCATCTCTGTGCCACTGCAGCTGCCACTCTCACATGGGCTTTGGACCTTGGTACCATGCTCTTGGCACCACGCTCTTGGCTGCCCCTTCACCTCCCAAAATGCCTGGACAGCCCCTCTGGCAGTGACGGAGTTGCTGCAGTTTCTGCCTCTTGGAGCCACCAGCAGCACTGCTGGCTGTGGTTGTAACTGCATCAAAAGGGAAAGTAGGACTTGATTACTTGAAAGTTTTGGTTATGATGTTGTTCTTTGTTTTGGGTTTTTCTGTGTTCTATATGTTTTAGTAAAGAACTGATCTTCTTTTTCAAGTTTTTTTTTACCCTACCTTTTTTTGCCTGAAGGTCTCCTAATTTTGAAGTTAAAATAATTTGGAGGAGGGGGTCTTCTTTCTGTTTCAGGAAGGTTCCCACCTTCCTTGGCAGACATTTGTCTTTTTTAGACTAAGACAAGTTTCAAGAGTATTTTGGAATATACATATTACTACAGGGATCTGAATGGGAAAAAAATAATACACAAAATAAAGTCTGTGATTTCAGGGGCTTTCATCACAAACACAAAGGTGTTGGCTTAGTTAATGACAAAAGAAAGTCTAATTGCAAAATTTCAGAAATAAATAAGCTGTTTAAAGTTAAATTTGCACTGTCCTGGCTAAGTCCTGAATTTCCCACAGAAAATACTCTTCCATTACCTATAAAACTAGTTTAGCCACAGTAAAGTGCTGTTATCTTTGAATTTAGAATAATTTTACCTTTATCATAGTTTTCCAAATTCAGATTTGATTCTATAAAAATAATCTTTTTCTCAGATGTTTTTGCCCTTCTCTAATGTAATTGGGGATTTGAATTTCATCCTGAAACCACACAACTTCAAATGGAAGTATAATCAATTTTCTATTTTACTCTCTTAGAATTTAGCAAGCTTAGGCAATTTCCAAGTGAACCGCTTTTACTAAACTTTTAAACTTTTTGCTTAGTAATTTCTCATCCTCAATAAGACATTGCAGATTGAGTCACTGAATTTTTAATTACTTCCAGTAATTTGAAATACTCTGTTTTTCAGATGTCCTGTCTTCAGCAGCATTTGTTGCCCCTGACATTTTGCCTTTCCCTTTACTAGTACATATTATTCCTTCTATTTCTATTAGTTAATTAAAATCAAAAGGATTTAATGTATTTTTCACCTTCCATTTTCCCTTGTTGTGTAGTGTTGATTTACAGGAAATCTTTTTTATTCTCTCTCCCAAAGGTAATGACTATGAGGCCTTGAAAAAGCCAACAGCTTGAGTTTTATTATTGAACAAGAGACTTTTTCTTAGAAAGATTCATTGTTCAGTAGTTTGAGATTGTTATTTTTCCTCTCGAATTCTCTATAGACTTATTATTAGGCTAATTTCTCACAGTTAGTTCAAATAAAGGATCATTCTTCTAAAAAATTGTACATGTAATCTGAGGTTTGGGGGAAGTGGTAAGGAAACACATAATGAGATTACACTGGGAACATGAGGGAGTATGAGGAGGAAAATAATAATGAGGTTAAGAGCTAGACAGCAGTCAGAAAATGTAAGCTGCATTCCTTATTTCTTTCCAAATTTTAGCTAGATCTTAATTGAAATCTGGAAATCACCAGTGATGTGTAACCTAGCAAGGAACGGAGATGGAGGCTTTGGGCATGCACAAGTTTCTCCTACTGTGTTCTCCTGTATGAGGAGTTCAACCCAGCTCAAAAAGCACAGCATCAGTTAAATCTGCATCTATTACTGTGATTGTGCCCAGACAAATACCTAGGGCTACTATGCTTTCAATAGCAGCTAATTCATTCTACCTGAACAAGTGCTTTTTCTCACCAGAAGGGATGCCCTCTTTGAATGCAAGCATGTCAAAATAGCTCCTTTTTCTACATGATAAACTCTGTTATACATCTATCCTGCTGTTTCCAGACATCCTTAGGGCATTTGAACTGTATAGTGATGAAACAAATCTAGGCAGTTGGAGAATCACTCACAGACAGTTTTAGTGAAGGTAATGAACGTGTGGGTGGATGCCTTTTCCTAGCCGTACCAAAACACGCAAAGTACCATATTTCTCAGTGGACAGAGACAATGTTTCTATAAATTATTCATGTGATGCAAACACTTACTGGGTTGTAAATACTTCACAAAGAAAGCAATAATGCCTATCAGTGGCTTCCATTTAATAAAATTTTGCCTCTCAGCCCTTCTATAAAGGCACTACCATGTTTTTCTCTATTCATCAATAAAAAATACCAGTATTTTGGAATGAACTCTGATTGGAAACTAAGACTTTTTTAATTGATGCATGGTAAAAATGATATACTTGATGCATTTTATCCTGACATCTAAATATGAAAAACTCATTTATCAATATGTTCCATAGAAAAAAAGCCTCACACTCTCTGGGAAAACCATACACTTTGTGAAAAAACCTTGTCGAGTAAAACCACACCGAGAAACAATTTCAGAATAAACTATTGATCAGTCCTATTTATCCATCAATTCATGCTGAATGTTAATTGGATATATCTGGAAAAATACTGTATCTGAATCTAGTATCTTTATTAACAACATTATGTAGCTCTAAAGCTTAGTCATCCTTAATGCTCAGGCCTCAGCTAGTTTCCCCATGGAAATGAGTTTTGATCTCTATGGTTTAGTAGAGACTCTGAGTGTTGACTAATGACAAAGAACAATTAATATATATTCTAGTTGATGTATTTCCCAGTCCTTTCTTAGAATTCAAATAGTTTTCTCATACTTTAATGCAACAATCTATACTTAGCTAATAAAAGAATTCTAAATCCAATACTACTATGAAACCATTATAGAAGGAAGTTCTCCTTCCACTTCAGGGAAAGGAAAACGTTTCACGTGAACACCATTAAAATTCAGATACATTATACACATATTTTGTGATTATTACATTTCCATAGGAAACGTGCAAATTAGGAAATGGTGGAACAAGATTACTAGTTCAATTTTTTATACAACCTTCTTCTATATGTACACTTTAGTTCTTTATCATTTGATCACATGGTAATCTTTGGAGAAGTTGTGCCTCATTCAAGGTGAATGGAGGCTGTGGTATGGAATGAATTATAGCCTTATAATAGCTAAAGTTATTAGACAGAGGACTGTTGCTTGCTTTGTTAGTAATCTGGGATCTGTGTTCCCACAAAGTGGAAATTTTTTTGTTATAGTAATGTTTTTGGGTTTGGTCAGAAACTCCATCATTATCTTAGCCTTTGGAACATATGAAATCTGTTGATAGGGTTTTATGAAAAGAAATTGATTGATTTTTGTGGAATATCCATTTGAATTCATATACAATGGAGAACCCCAGGTGGAAATGATTAGTTCTGTATTTAGTACAGAAGTTTGAAGGGTGAGCTGTAAATAATACATGGCAATGCATCCTCACTGAGGATAGAAACCATTTTTAATGCTGTAATTGCTCATTCAGTGTCACTGTTTACTGTGTGCCCTGAATGAAACAGGAGTTCTGTGGAAAGAGCAATATGTAGTTAGAAACTTGAAAACTGTTAGTAAACACAGGGGAAATTAAAGTTGACCAGATCATCTGACTGAAGTTGACTCACATCCACCCACCATGCTTTACAGAGAAAGCAAACATATGCTTCTTTGAACTCATGAATGTATAAATATCTTTAGTGTTCTCTTATATAATTGGCTCCACAATCTGCCAACCAGCATAGTAAAATTCTTTGCCCCTTTAGCAGTGTTAACAAATGAAGCAACCAAGATTCTCTTCTTAGATAACCAAAGTTTATATTTGGGATTCTGACTTAACTCATGTCCTTCCAAATTTTACTAAATCTTCACTCTGGCTACCACAGAGTCACCTTACACATAGAGTTTCATTCATTTCACTGTCACAGGTGGGGTTTTTTCCCAGACATATGATATTGACAAGTATGACAAGATTTTGTCTTATACTTCTTCCAACAGATGGTTTCTGCTTTTCACATAAATTCTTAGTTAATAAATGCATGCATTTGCAAATTCTCTTATCAGGTTTCTTTTCTTCTATATTATTCTTCTTGAAAAACCTTCTATCCTCCTTTTATGACATCCTTATTCTCTTTGATATTATGTTAACCTGTAGTACTTCCTACTCATTTGTGTGCAGGTCACTCCTGAAAGCCAATAAATAGGTTATTTCATACTATGAGTTTCAAAGAAAAATCTCATCTATATTAACTAATAATTTCTAACATGGACCTATTAAAGCATCTTAATGAAATCCAGATATATCCAGATATATCATAGCTATTCCAATTCTCAAGCTAGAAAAAAAATTTGCACAATCTATCTTCTGTAAATTCAGATTTTATTTTATCCTTTAGCTGAAAAAAACCCCAAAACCCCAAAACCCAACAGCATAAGCCCCATCAAAATAGCATCCTAACTATTTTAAACTCTACTAACAATCTTACTTGAGTCCTAGTGCAATTGCTTTGACGTATTTTTCATGTTATTTTATTGCACATGTATGTGTCTAGTGTGCTGGTGTGTTCCAATACAGTCTCTTCTATTTACACCTGATTCTCTTTCATAAAATTATAATGTATCCTTTGCCTATTTATACTGCATGGATTTCCTTGAAAGTAACCTTGACAAAAAGAAAACAACATTAAAAAGCCATAGGCATAGTTCTGGTGAGTTCTATGTCTGCTTTGCTGACTCTAATGTTGGCTTGATTTCATCAACTGGAATGTTTTGGTAGCAGTTGTCTAACGGTCAGTTTGCTGTAGGGCTGCCCTGTCCTTTTAGATGGCATTTAATTTTCAGTTGTATAAAAATGTTCTGCCTCTTACAGGGTGTTCTACAAATGCCTTATGACATCCATCCTCAACGTCTTTTATGGCAAAGCAATGCCTGGCCTCCCTATGTCTTTATTTATTAGACTGTAAAATATATGCAGTGCATTCTAGCCTCTGTCTGTGTTTTGCATGTTTATAAATACAGATCAGTTAATTTCATATTTCTCTGCAAGTCAAAATTTGAATCTCTTTATGTTTCTTTCTATTCTGATATACACACTTGCAGATGAAGTCATGGCACTTTTCCTTACCCTCTTTTCACTTATTCCAACAATTCACAGCACTTGCTTTCTCATTTAGGCATATATTTGTAAGATATAGTCATTATACTATGTTGCCTTATTTATTCCCTCTCCATTGGTTTTATATATCATATATTAGCAGTGGTGGCAATGCCTTACTGTGAAAACGATGTTTGCATAGGTCTATGGGCTGAAAAAGCTACAATATAAAAAATATTTTTATATAAAAAAAATTTTGCAAACCAGAATGTCACTTTCTTTTCTTCATGTAACAAATCACTATTTAGAGGGTCAAATGAGTATCTTTGTTGTCATTTCCAGAAATAAAACTGTATCAGACTTTTGCCAGCTACTTTAAAGTAGCTGTGTAAATTATAAAATAATTTCATGGAGATGATTTATTTTCCTATCCGCAGGGGGGAAAAGAAAAAAAAAAAAAGATAGAAAAAAATCTCCATTATACTTCTGAGAGTTTTGTTCATTTACTTGCAGAAAGCTAGAAAACATGCCCTTTGTATCTTTATAAAGCCTTAAATTGTATAGAACACCTGAAAACATTTTTGCAAAGAAATGTTAAATCAAGAAGTTAGCTCTTATTCTGTCTTTAGTAATAATTAATTTTACGGTATTGGGGAAAGCTGAATCACTTGGTGCCTACTTAAGGATTGAACTCCTGCAGTGGCTTAAGCCAGTACAATTTTTTTGCCATGTCTCTTCAACAGCTCATTTGCAACAAAATGGACAAGAAGTAAGCAGATGTTCAGAATTTTCAGTGCAAAGTCCAGCAGTTTAGTTAGAATTTTCCCAACAGTGAGTTGAGCTAAACAGATGGATGCTTCTATTGAAAACCACTTATATAGAGTTCATTCTTCAAATATGCATGGAGGGGATCACATAATGACAGCTTAATGTCTGCAATTGCATGCAGGTACTGTATGTTTAGCTTATGTCATATCTAAAGTAACAGTACATCGATTTAGATATCTTTTACTGAAATTTTAGTAATTATAAGAGGAGCTTCAGAGGGCTCACATTATTACCAGAAATCAGCTGATGGGTAATAATTTATTGAATTACTACAGCCTGATTGGGGTGCTTGTGAGAGCTCTGTTTCCCTGTCTGAAAAACAAAGATAATGTTTCCTCTCAGTTCTCATGAGGACACTATGAGGATAAAAGTTTGCACAGCGCTTCAAAATGTAAACTGCTACATAAAATGAATCCAGAACTGAAATGATGCCACACTTTGGAAAAGATAAGTGAACATGTTCAGTCTACCAAAGAAAGCAAAGCAGTCATGCACAAAGTGAATATTTCCTCTCCAAGATGTGAAAAGAGTGGTGTGGATCTCTAAATATTAGAAAGTTGACAAAAGGGTCAAACATCTACAGCATGAGAAAATAAGCAAGAGACACAATACAATAATATCTTTTGTCTAATTAAGTGTGTGTGTCTTTAATGTGCTGGTGTGTGAATATGTATGTAGCTGGATAAAATTTCTTAGGAATTTATTGTTGATAAATTATCTGACAGACAGCTGGATATTTCTATGGAAGTGAACTTAACTTCACAGTAATTCTTTGAACAGCAGGATTTATTTGTCATTTATCAAAGTTTAATATATGCAGTCTGTCTCGCAAAGAGCAATAATGAAGAAAGGGGAATGAGGAAAAATGGAAGAGTGAAGCAGACCACGGCTTATGCTTTTAAAAGTATCCCAGCATTACTCTGCTTGCTCTGTTTAAAAAAAGAAAATGATCAAAGGACTGAAAGTGCATCATCCTTTGAGACTTGCCTGGCAAGTACTATGTGATGACTAGCTTTTGTGCAGCTCAAGCAGCAGTCTGTTTTGTGCACTATCTGGACTCTCATTATCGTTCATCTGTCAAACCTGCTGCTGTGAAAAGAGCTGGGGTGGAGGTCAACTTGTAAAGTTACAGCAGCAGAAGCATAGATGTGCTCCACTCTTTGGTGAGTCAGTTGTCAGTTCTTCTTTAATGTGGTTAATCCACTCTCCAGGACTAAATTAGTGCCGAATGTTGTTTCCTTCCTTTGCACCGGGACCTGTCCACAAGAGGTGCTGAAGGAAACCTTTAATTCCCAATGACTCCTGGAACCTTGTGACTGAAGGATAATAAATGAGTGTTATTTGTCCTTTTGGGAAACTCAGAAGACTCAGGTTGCACAGCAACTTTCTTTTTTTCAAGATTCAAGCAAAACCAAAGATCTAGGAAAGATGTTTCTGGTACTTGTCACAGTTTTCCAAAGTAGCTTCAAATGCTAGCATTAAAGTAATATTTTCAAATCACAGAAAGAAAGGAATATATCAACTAATCAGTTCCCATGTGCAAGGTTCAAATATTTTATCTTCTGCAGAGTTTATCCCACCATTGGCTGATCAAAATGCTGCTCTGTCCCAGTGGAAGACACCTAGAAGTAAACCTGCTTCAAGATAGCCAGTGTCGTCTAATTTTGTCATTTAAGCCCTATTCTCGACCTCTCACTGAGATCCACAGGGATCAATAAATATCTACTTGAAACCTTCTGCAAATTCTAAGCCAAAGACTGAAATATCACCAGTTGTCTGGGTCTTGATTTCTCCATAATCATTCTTTATCGGTTTGTGTTTTGAATTTGTTTTGGTTTTTGTTGGTTTTGGTTTTTTTTTCCCCTGTAAATAATTGAAGTTTAAATATCCATGGAAGATTCTTTTCTAAATTATATATGTAGTCAGACTGATAATCTCTTTTAAAAGTTTTGCACGTATTATGGTTTGTGGGGAAAACATATCTTACCCACTGACAACTGGGCATTCCTTCCAAAAAATACCTTAATCCCTTGAAAACAGAAAAACACTCAAATTTCTGGAGAAACTGGAGTAAGTTTTGTTCGCTCATGTTCCTTTGGAACATTTTAAGTTAAGCAGAGAATTTCCCGCTATTATTATCTTTACAGTGAGCTTGTTGCCAGGTTTCTCAAGTTTTTTTTGTCTGNAATTTTCCCAACAGTGAGTTGAGCTAAACAGATGGATGCTTCTATTGAAAACCACTTATATAGAGTTCATTCTTCAAATATGCATGGAGGGGATCACATAATGACAGCTTAATGTCTGCAATTGCATGCAGGTACTGTACGTTTAGCTTATGTCATATCTAAANAGTCTACCAAAGAAAGCAAAGCAGTCATGCACAAAGTGAATATTTCCTCTCCAAGATGTGAAAAGAGTGGTGTGGATCTCTAAATATTAGAAAGTTGACAAAAGGGTCAAACATCTACAGCATGAGAAAATAAGCAAGAGACACAATACAATAATATCTTTTGTCTAATTAAGTGTGTGTGTCTTTAATGTGCTGGTGTGTGAATATGTATGTAGCTGGATAAAATTTCTTAGGAATTTATTGTTGATAAATTATCTGACAGACAGCTGGATATTTCTATGGAAGTGAACTTAACTTCACAGTAATTCTTTGAACAGCAGGATTTATTTGTCATTTATCAAAGTTTAATATATGCAGTCTGTCTCGCAAAGAGCAATAATGAAGAAAGGGGAATGAGGAAAAATGGAAGAGTGAAGCAGACCACGGCTTATGCTTTTAAAAGTATCCCAGCATTACTCTGCTTGCTCTGTTTAAAAAAAGAAAATGATCAAAGGACTGAAAGTGCATCATCCTTTGAGACTTGCCTGGCAAGTACTATGTGATGACTAGCTTTTGTGCAGCTCAAGCAGCAGTCTGTTCTGTGCACTATCTGGACTCTCATTATCGTTCATCTGTCAAACCTGCTGCTGTGAAAAGAGCTGGGGTGGAGGTCAACTTGTAAAGTTACAGCAGCAGAAGCATAGATGTGCTCCACTCTTTGGTGAGTCAGTTGTCAGTTCTTCTTTAATGTGGTTAATCCACTCTCCAGGACTAAATTAGTGCCGAATGTTGTTTCCTTCCTTTGCACTGGGACCTGTCCACAAGAGGTGCTGAAGGAAACCTTTAATTCCCAATGACTCCTGGAACCTTGTGACTGAAGGATGATAAATGAGTGTTATTTGTCCTTTTGGGAAACTCAGAAGACTCAGGTTGCACAGCAACTTTCTTTTTTTCAAGATTCAAGCAAAACCAAAGATCTAGGAAAGATGTTTCTGGTACTTGTCACAGTTTTCCAAAGTAGCTTCAAATGCTAGCATTAAAGTAATATTTTCAAATCACAGAAAGAAAGGAATATATCAACTAATCAGTTCCCATGTGCAAGGTTCAAATATTTTATCTTCTGCAGAGTTTATCCCACCATTGGCTGATCAAAATGCTGCTCTGTCCCAGTGGAAGACACCTAGAAGTAAACCTGCTTCAAGATAGCCAGTGTCGTCTAATTTTGTCATTTAAGCCCTATTCTCGACCTCTCACTGAGATCCACAGGGATCAATAAATATCTACTTGAAACCTTCTGCAAATTCTAAGCCAAAGACTGAAATATCACCAGTTGTCTGGGTCTTGATTTCTCCATAATCATTCTTTATCGGTTTGTGTTTTGAATTTGTTTTGGTTTTTGTTGGTTTTGGTTTTTTTTTCCCCTGTAAATAATTGAAGTTTAAATATCCATGGAAGATTCTTTTCTAAATTATATATGTAGTCAGACTGATAATCTCTTTTAAAAGTTTTGCACGTATTATGGTTTGTGGGGAAAACATATCTTACCCACTGACAACTGGGCATTCCTTCCAAAAAATACCTTAATCCCTTGAAAACAGAAAAACACTCAAATTTCTGGAGAAACTGGAGTAAGTTTTGTTCGCTCATGTTCCTTTGGAACATTTTAAGTTAAGCAGAGAATTTCCCGCTATTATTATCTTTACAGTGAGCTTGTTGCCAGGTTTCTCAAGTTTTTTTTGTCTGAATTTTTTGTCACAGATGCAATGCTGATTCAGTGAAACAAAATTACTTTTCGACTTTGTTTTGATGTTACTGAATTGTTTAAGACTATGTTATGTAAATAAGGAGTCTTATTTTATCAAGGACCTGGATTTGGCCTAGAGTGCGGTTTCAGCCAAGAGTCAGGATTTGGTCTATGGGACTTCCATTTGCCCTCTGCAAATGAAATAGAAAAACAAAATGATCATGACGGTTTTTATTAGCAGGGATGTTAGTAAGACACCCAACTGGAAACCAGCAAAGCTATATCCACATGCTTCCTTTGTCTATGATGCAATATTAAATGATGGCATGTGAGAACATCACCTTCTTTATCTTTTATTTGGTCTGAATACTATGTATGGACGAAAAGTGTCTTATTTATAACTCCTGAAAAGGTCAAGGGATCAATATGTCTCCCATTTTCTCATACTACTTAGTAGCTCCAATGGTTAGCTGAAATGTCAGTATGATGTTTGTCTAAAATTAGCAAATTAAGAGAAATGAAGTTTTAAAGAACTATTGCTTCTTGTAACAGTGACATTTGCTGAAATAGTTCTTAAAGTTTAATTGAAAATTATATTCTACTATAAAAGGCTGTTTCTATTTTTTTCTTTTTACCCAAAATTGAACAAAAAAGAAAAAAAGGTGAAATCTTCCTGTCTAATTTGGCTTAACAATTAAGAAAACATACAATGAGGAAAAAGGTAAAAAAAGGAACTTGCAGTGAGCATTAAGAAAGATTAGAACTGCCTTTTGCTAATAAGCTAATTTGGTGAATGTGAGAGAAACCCAGAGATTTTTGGGGAGAGAAAAGAAAGAATTCTTGATTACTTATAGCTTAACCTCAGTTCCAGACCACCATAAAAACATTTTTTATGACTCTACACAGAGAGCAGCCACAGCAGGTCTCAGGTGGATCACCTGAGTGCCTCATGGAGGTAACATTTAGCCTGTCCCTCTTCTTTTAGCCATCTATAATTGCAGGTTGCAGGCTTGATCATAGTCTGACAGTAGGTTTAGGTGCTATTCCAGTTGGAGTTGAGAAGTGGGAATCCCCATTCTCTGAGGAATACTGCCTCAGGTCCCTGGCACTGTCACCTATCCCTGAATCCACCAGGCTGAAACTAGGCAGGAGCTGGGGCTTTACCCCTTTTAGGGCTTAAAATTGGTGGTTGAGGTGATGTACCCTTGTTTAAAACCTTGGAGTAAAAAATCAGATTCCTTCACACTAGCATGTTTCACAAACTTATCCTGATGCCAACTAAGATTTATCTGAAAAGATCTCTTGGACCTAAGATAGATTTTGTGAGCAAAAGTCCACAGAAAAATTGCCTTGGAGAAAGTTGTCACTAAGTTATTTCAATTACAACATAGAAAATAAGGCTTTAAATCCCTTTTCCCCCAGGCACAGATTAGAACCTAAAATTTCATGCATGTTCTGAGTATCAGTTCCTCTGAAATTGGCTATCTCTCCCAAAACTCTTGAAAGCCTATTTTGTTCACATCAGGAACTGAAAGCAAATGCCAGAACCCTGACATTTATCATGGGATGGAAACCTTGTTTTCCATTCAGCCGTATAAAATACTTCAGGGAAAATAGACAAAAGGCATTCATCTTTATTTTTTTGTGTATAAATTGAGAATGAGATATATTAAAGAACTATTTGCTAGATACTTCTGTGCGCTTCAGAGTGGACAAGAGATACAGTTAATGCTGTCTGAAACTGAGACAGGTAATAAAATGACTATGATAGATTTTATATAAGCAAAGACTTCTGTTGTCACAGCTAGCTCTTTCTGAAGAACTGAAGTATGTAACACATTCTGGCAAATTATTGAGATAGAGTAAAAGAATGTGGCTCCTTCAGAATCAATAGAGTTGGGATATTTTTTGCCAAGTCAGCACTGTTGCCTGTGCCTGACTAGTCCTGGTGTTTTGGTTCTGGCATTTGGTATATCAGTAAGCTGAGGTATGATTGGCTACTATAAAGTTTGTCTTCTCAGCTGAGGGTGACGACAGCCAAGTTAATCTGAATGAATAACCTAGTGTTAGAACTTCAGGGGACAACTCCACAAATTTCCCAGGGTAGCCTGAAAAAAATAGAGTCCTTCTACAGATAAACTTGTGTGCTCATGAAAGAAAATGTAACACAAACTAATTCAAAGCAATTTGGTTTTTCCTTCACCCTACTAAAAGAGTCAGGTCCTTTTTTTTAGTACAGCATTTTGTTCTGAAGATTCCCCTTGCCCAAAAAATAATGAGGAATCATGTCTGTGGTATTTTGAAGTCTAGCATTATCTCTGTGTTCACAGTTGTAATTACTGTCAGAGATATCTGCCTCAGTAAATGTCTCAAGGACTGATAGTTAAAAATTTTTGAGATACCTGAAAATTAGATTTTGCTGTTGTATATGGTGTTTATTTAACTGAATTGCAACAACTATCTTTGTGAAGATAGTCCAGGTACAAAACATCTCTACCTATGCAAAGACCAATTAATGAATACTAGGAAAAATTAGAGATATTTCACTCTGAAGTAGTAACTGACAGCTGGCATCGTTTTTTTTCTGAGCAAGATCTCTTCTGATATTCCTTTTCATTTTCCTTTGTAATAAAGTCATGGTAGGAGGAATGTTAATTAATGACCACAAATCATACTCCATTGAGAGTAAAAGAATCTACTTAAATCCCTCTTTTAGAAAAAATTAGCAAATCTGCACTGTTTCTTTTACGTATTTTCTTTTATTTATCTTCAGTAGCATTTTAATTCCTTTGGGATTTTACGGAGAAATAGAGTGCCACTAAAGGGCAAATGTGATAAAATCTAATAAAACATGAAAGCAAAACCAACTTTTTGTTTGTTGGTTTTAATGAAAATAAACACATATCAAAAGTGATGTGATAATCGTCAAAGCTAAGAGGTAGCTGAACTTCACTGCTTTACTGTATCTCTATGCTTCTTTTTTATCTACAGGAATACTGCATACATCTAGAAAAATAAAGCTGCAGCTGTGAATCCAGTGTACTATCCTACCATGTAATTGCAACACTGCCATGACTATGCGAAGCCTTGGGAACTGTTTACTGATATTAGTTGTTACAATTTTATTCTGGAGATCAGTATCACAGTGTTAAAGAATTTAAAGAGGTGTTCATCATCATAACCAGCTTCTCCAAATGCTAAAATATCAGGTGACAGTCAAGTATTCTTACATATTAAATATGTTCTTTTTGTCTTTCATAAAGGGTAGCTGCAAAAAAAGGATGACACAGTAAGTTCTTTGACAAAATAATATGCAGCACCATTTCAAATGGCTAGATTTTGCTGTAACTGTGTCTGGTGCTTCAAATATCTGAGTGTTGAACCTTTACTTCAACCTCTGATCAATAGCACATGCTTCATATACATTTCAGTGTTTCTACCTTTGAAATTGGAAGCAATGGGAATAAGGTTTCAGTTCTTCAAGGTTTTGTTTTTCTTTTTTTCTCTATATGTGGAAGTGTCAAAGACAGAATGGTCACAATAAATACACAGTTTAATTTAGTGGTGTTTGCAGTTAAAAGCAAGTTTGTGTGCAGCAGTCACTGCTGCCAATAAATGAGTGATGTGATTCAGTACAGAACCTTCTATATAAAAATATTAAAATTGAAGATGATGTAGAAATCATAGACTCCAATGTGGTAACTGTGGGTAAGTCATTATTTATAATGATGGAACCTGAATTTATTGATTTATTTCCTCTCAATGATATAAACCAGGTGAACTATCTTTCCTCTTTCCTGTCTAAATGAACCCAGAAAGTAAAATAAAAGTTCTATATTTACTGAGAAATTGTATTTCTTACTATAATGGTATTGCAAACCCATTTAGTAATGTTCTTATGTGTATTTTGATTTACCCATAAAAGAAGTATAACCAAGTCTACATGCTGTTCATATTTTGATTTTCATTGATATTATTGACAAACCTGCCTGTTTATGGACAAGTTCCACCATGCTTCTTGTGTCTGCTGAATTAGTATCACAGCAAGGTAAAAATGATCTAAATCAAATATGAATGAGTCATCAGACTGTTGAAATTTTGGAGTACAGTGATGAGCATGAAAGAAAGAAATTAATAGAATTGAATGTAAAAACTATTTTAAAACCAAAAATCTGATTTCAGGATTTTTTGTGTGCTTTTATTGCAAAGAAAAAATATTTCATTTTCAAAATGACTAGTATAGTATTTTCTTGATATCATTATTTTGTAACTGTTGTACCTTTCAAACAGGGAAAGTTTGTGAGATCACTCCTGCAGTTCTAAACCACCGCTTTATTACTGTAAGAAGAGTCTTTAAAGTCAGTCCTTTTCAGTCCTTCTAAGAAAGAGTGAAAATAGTTTTTAAAAACCCTAGTCTTTAAAAACATGAGAGTGGATTTTTCCATTTCTACCAGTCACAGATCGTCATGAAACTCATAGGAATCAGGGAAAAAGTTCCTTTTCTGTTTGTCGCCAAAGGTGCTATTGAGATATTGCTGAGGATGTCCTCATGATATCAGTTTTTCTTTGGCTGTCATGTGTTACTTTTGTAGAGCCATGTGGGCACAAAAGCATGAATTATACTGACTTCAGGTCATCATTTGCCAAATGGTGGTAGACTTTGCCAGGAACTGTTGATTGGTACTTAGAGTTATTGCTGTGTGAATAAACCTCGGGTACTCAGAGGCTGACTGACTAATGGGTAACGTGCGCTGTCACATAAAGGATATTTGATGACAGCTGCATACAGAATTGCATGAATAATGACATTTCCTTGGTTTTGAAGCCAAGCAAAATCATTTGTTTGAAAAATGCTGAAACAACACAGTAAAACAAATAAACAAAAAAGATATTTTTCCTGAGCAAAAGTGTTTTTTCATGTGAAACACAAACCTGTGATTTGTTTGTAACACATTCCTCCTCCCTCTCAAATTTTTATTTATCAGAAAATTGATTTGCTGATAGGTAAAAAACAAAGTTCTGGCTAACAATGTTCAATGCCTATACAGCTAGAAAAGTCTTTATTTATTCAGAGCCTTAGTTAACTACATACAGCAATAATAGTTACTGCTATATACAACCCTTTTAAAGTTAGTGAAGACTTCTGATATTGCAGCTAAGTTACTGAGGGTGTTTCTGCTCACTCAGTTTTATATATAGTAGATTCTTTCGCAGCACCCACTGGATTCCTCTCTAATAAAATGTGCATTCACCTAGATGTTCCATACACAGAAGCTGAGTTTGCTTGCTCAGTAGATCTGTTTAGCCACCACATGAAAATGCATTCTGTAAAGCTCCTCTTATTTTTACAATAAATTGACTGAAAATAATTCACACGTGTATCTCTCATGGTATCCTTTGAGGTACTTGTGAAGCCTGCAGAGTACACCTACAATGAGCAAGTTCTTGGACAGTGCAGCTTGCCTGTCCTCAAGAGGCTCTTACAAGGTTTTATGTTGACTCCTCTATTCAGTATCTTTTCATGACCATTCATTGTATGAATCTTCTCTTAGTAATACATTCATTCTTTTCAGCACAATTTTGGTTTTCATATTCCCAGTTTTAACATCTTGCTGTCTAAATCCAAGCCATTTCTACTTCTGTCTTCAACTCTCTACCTCACATCTTCAGTCATCAAACTGAATTTCTCTTTCTTCCTCTAAAGCTTTGAGTTCCTTCTTCTTTCAGATTTTTCCTTTAAGACATCTGCTTTTTGTAGTTTAGGACACATTCTGCATAAAATATTTTCATATTTCATTTCAATTATCCCACATCAAAATAAATGGCACTGCAGAAATATAATTTAGAAGGGGGTTCAAATACTGATGCCCTTTTCAGCTTTCAATAAGAATGCATTGAAAGTCAAATAAATCCTTTTTTTTTAAGTGCTCAGAATGTTTAGAAAATGTTGAAATTAAAATATTAATGGCAGTGCATTCTTATTTTTACCATTATTCCCTTAATTATTTAACTTTCTTTGAGAATATGAAGTTGAAAATGTAAATAAATATAAAGTAATTGTCTTGAAATTGTTTACAGATATTTTTTGGCATTCAGTCAGCAGTTCAAAAGCATGTGGAAGGTCAAGTATGAGAATGTTTATATTATAAAAGGACAATGTTTAAAGTTTGTTCTTTAAAAATGTATTTTCAGCTATCACATTAACAGGTGATATAAAATAAAGCTCTGTCCTCAGATACCACTTAATATATTTTATAAAATAGTTGGTTTATTGATAAATTTTCTAAAGGCAGAAGTAGAATTCTCTAACATCCATTAAAAGGATTTTCACAGGCTGCAGTTCACAAAGAAGCTGCTGTGGAAGCACTGGCACGTGATGACTTGATGTGCACAAATGGCTTCATCATGTGAGACAGCTCTCCTTTCCTTCATGGCTAATCTGACACCAATGCAGCACTTATGGTGAGCTCCATCTGTTTTCCAAATTGTTGGTTACTCTTATTTAAAAGTAGCCGGCTAATACCGGCAAGATATTTAAACCATAATGTGTTTTGGAGTCTTATGTAGCCTGGCCTCTCTAAACCAACTGTTGTGTCACGTTCAAGACCTAGAATCACTTTAGCTGCTACAAGACACCTCCAGATATGCATCGTCTTGGACAGTGAAAGAAGTAGCAACAAATGCTGGTACTAGTGCTATGAAAGCAAACCGACCAGGGCTGAGTTCTATTAGTTATAGACACAGTCACACCTTTGTCTGTAGAGGGTAAAATATAGTTCTCCACAGGACCCACCAATGAGCAACAACCAAACAAAATTTCAGGAATTTGGATCTAATGTGATGTTAATGCAAGCATACTGTGTATGCATACTTAACTGAGATCTACTGCATAAGTGTCCTTGCCAGTCCTCTGTAGGACCTAGATGAGAACATATAGGAGTAAAAGTTAATTTTGAGTTTAGCAAGCCAAGACTTTAACTCCTAATAAAAAATGTACTCAGAGGAAACTATCAGTTGTTGATAACACTTGAGATAGCCTGGCTCTGAATCCCTTACTTCAGGAAGCAGGAAAAACAATGATTTGTAAGCACATACTAGAATCTCAAAAGCAAATAATTCTACAGAAATTTTAGACACCATAGGTTTCCCTAAATCATCTTTTTCTTCCATGTCTCTTCCTCCTTCCTCATCTTGGCCAATCTGAGGTCCTATTTGGAGTGGAGGGGAGCAGATTGATCTCTGCATAGCTGGGATGGTGCACTGCTCCACACCCCACTCCTGGAGCCTCTAGTCCAGAATGTCTATAAGCCACTGGCACACCAAAACCCCACTTCAGGGGAGGACCCCTAGAGATCAGAGCAGATAAAAACAATTACACAAAAGATACATGTGCTCACAGCCCACTGTTTGAATTTTATAGTAGTTGAGATCACATTGAAATTCAAGTGGTAAATATTAACCTTTCTCTGTCCCCTTTCCCTTTCTCTCTTTCTTTCTTTCTCTCTCTCTCTCTCTTTCTTCTGATTTCTTCTTCTCAAAACCTGGGAAACTTAAAGTTGAATGGGTTAGAGTTTGCTAAGTCAATGCTTTGAGAAGTGCTGTACTTTGACTGGACATTTGTTTACAAATTTATTAAGTACTGTTATTTTCTAAAGTTTACCATTAGTTGTTTAAGATCTTGAAAATATTGTCATGTTTCTCCCTTGTGCCTGCCTCAGAGTATGAAAAAAACCTAAGCCCCTTGAGGAAACTCATTGAATGAGTGCATGGCTCTAGATCAGGAAGCAAGGTTTTGGAGTTAAAAAATACAGAGGTAAAGTACAATTGTCAGAACTCAAGATTATTTAGATGATTTGATTTTGAAAGGGAAAGAAAGACATGTAATGCAGGACAAAGAAAGAGGCTATAGAAAATTTATACATGATGAGATAGAAAATAAAGACAATTAATCACCCTCTAAATATCAGTCCAAAACTGAATGAATATTTTCATGGTATTCTCTCTGTGAAAAAAACTTTAGTGCACACTAGACAAAATGGAACACAGCAGACATAGTTCTAAGGCAGGTACTGCTTTTCGGGATTAATGAGGGAATTACCATTCCATTTTACACAGAATTCTAATTTGTCCAATCAGCATCAACACCATATGACCAGACAAATGGGAAAATGACATTAATGTTCAAGAAAGAAGAAAATGTGTTTCAAGTAGACTTCAGGCACATTTCTCTGATCACAGTAACAAATAGGTCTTTAAAATATGTTACTATAGAATTAAAAGCAGAAAGAGACATGGTGAACCACAAGTTTTTGAAAGTTGCATATAATCTTTGCTAGATTTCTGCTCTTGTGAAGTACTGGGCTTTCATTTTCTAGAGAATAATGATGCAGAAGAATTAATCTACTTCATGGAAGTCTTTGATGTGATACTGGATCAGAATTTACTTATTATTCTCGAGTAGACAGGTAAGGTGGGCAAGAAATTGGTACATACGGAAAAAAGACACTTGTTTACATTGAAAGAGGAATTACCAGGCTGAAGAAAGATTACTAAAGGAGTGCCTCAAAGACCAACTTGAGACAGGGCTAATCTAATATTTTCATTTATTATCTTGGCACCTTCAAAAACATTTTAACACAATTTTCTGATGACACAAAGTTATTAGGCTGTCAATGTAAAGGTGAGTTGGAAGTATTTGGAGACAAAGGACTTGGATGACTTTGAAAGCTCTAGCAATGGTAATGGGATAAAGTATAGTAGCACAAAGTGCAAAATCATGCACTTGCAGACTACTGATAAAAGATTCCTCTATGAACTGGAGGATTATCAGCTAAGAATAATAGAAACATAACTGGGTTAATAAAGAGCAGAGAGAATATAGCCCATTATATAACATATCTGTAAGAAAATATCCTACTTATAGGAAATAGAGTGTGAGGGGATTTTCCAAGAGAAGGAAAACCCTGCCTGGAATATCATATATAAGTTGCTCGTGTTCGAGAAAGCTCAATTTAAACTGCTTTAAAGGTGAGGAGAGCTGTGTGTAGATACCAAACCTAACTTATATGATGAAAAGAATTTAAGAAATTCACTTTAATAAATGAAAGATAAAAAGCCATGTGTAGGAATAGAAAAAACCAATAAAGGTGTATAAGATAGTCAGCAGTTGATGGAAGCCCAAAATCAGAGCCATCAAAGGAATGACTTTCTAAAATATTCTTACAATATAATAAACTTTACTAGCTTACAAATGCAGTTGAAAAAAACTTTATATCATATAGCTATAGATACTTGTAACAGCAGGGAACTGGATACGGTGAGCAGGACTTTGGTTTTGTGTTGGTTGTATACTAAGGCAAGATTGAGAAATCAGCTTACTAAGAGGAAATTGACTTTAAAAGGAACTGGAGCTGCTGAAATTCAGCACTGACAGACCATTTGTAAAATTATATTAAAGTAACGCATCGTAACATATGTAATAACCTTCCAGTATAAAATGAATAGATCCTGATTACTTACTCTAATTCCTTGTATAAGGGTGCCTTAAGTTTCTGAGAGCATGATATAGAGTCATAACTGCATACAATCATTTNTGTGATAAAAATCAGAAACTGAAGAAATAATTTTAGTTGTTCCAGAAAAAAGAATACTGACTAGAGTCTTGCAAATTTCCTTGAGATACGAAAAGGGAGGACTTATCAGTTCTCCAGTTTCCATGTTGAATATCTGATGACAATACAGTTTTAAATATTGCTTGTGAAGTTCACAATGTGATTTCTAATGGTAAAAGTAGTTGAATACTGGGATAAACTGACCTGGAGGTGGTATATCCTTAAAAAGAAAGGGAAAACTAATATCTGTCAGAAACAGCACAATTATAAACAAATCTGGGTTTAGATAAGCAAAATCATTTTCATGTTAATATTCACCAGCATAGATATTCTCAAAGAAGATTAACAGAGGTTTTCTGTAAACAGATAATTTTCAATTGTGAGATAGCCTTTGAACCAAACTACAAATTAGATAAATGTAAGCTTATTATACCTTGCTATTTTATGTCAGATTATTTTAGACAGCTGGATGTTACAATTTACAAAAGAAAACACTAAGTTTTTAGAATGATGACAAAAAGGCAGCAATGGCAGTTTGTCCTTGTTCACTGAAATTGGTAATCTCACCATCTCCTATCCTTCCTTGTGCTCATAACATTATTGTCCAAGCTTTTCACAAGTATCTTAAATGGTGAAAATATATATGAGAGGTACAAACACTGAGGAGGTACTTGCATGAATTTGAAAATATTTAGAGGGATATTAATACAGAAATTATTACTAAAATAATAGTAATATTCTTTTCAAGTGTCTCAGGATAAACACTGGATACATTAATTATTTTTACTATAAAGATAATTTCATCTTGCTTAAGAAGAATTAAAAATATTTTCTTAATATTCAATGTAATCCTACTTTGTATTACAATTATCCAAGCTTTCTTTAAAAAAGAAATAAATGTTGATATATTAAAGGCAGCAGTTATCAATGTACATGACATTTGTAATATGTTCAGGCATGGTTTAGCTCTGAAAGTATACCCAGAAAAATCAATCATTCAATAAATCAATGAATGCACTTATTCAATTGTTCCTGAACTTCACCAGAAGAATAAAATGCAATCATGGGATTACAGGCGGTGTCTGAAGTTCTCAGCCTAGGATAAATCATCATTTCTTAATATTTTATATGACACTTCGTACCTGAATTATATAACTTCAGATCTTTAGTTCATTTTCCTTTTTTTTTCCTAGTCCTCTGACTTCAGACAGTAACATCCATTCACATATCTCTAAGAGGCTAATTTGTCCATGTGTGCTTTTGGCAAAATACTCCTAAACAGATGAACAGATTTTCTCAAGTGAGTTGTTAATCGACACTTTTTAACTGGGGATATCACTTATTGGGCAAAAAGTCTGAAATGCCTTGTCTATTTGATATGCTAAGATCAAACTGTATGAAAAGTGTTTATAGCTAATTAAAGCAGCACTCTTAGAGCATTTACAGAGATTTCTCTACTTTTCTCAATTTTATTTTTTAAATTCAGTGCATTGAAATGAATAGGAAGACTCCCATTGTTGGGAGGGAGATTGTTCAGAGCCTTGTCAACTGTTATAATCTTTTTCTTTCTGTTTCATCTTTTGAAGTGTCAGTCCGTGCAGACTACTCAGCTCAAGTATTTAACTTTTCAACATTTAATCTTTCTTTTACCTTCCTTTGAATTTTTCTTTCACTTCTTGAGTTCATAGCTTCTTTCACTTCTTGAATTCATAGCTTCTTTCACTTCAAAAAGCAGCCTTTGACTGGACCCTACATATTGTTTGACTTCCAGTCCAGTTTTCTAAATGTATTGTTTTATTTGGCTTCCAGTCCCAAGGTTTCTACCTATCTTCATACCATTTTTTGTGATGTTGTTTTTCTCTCTCACACACACACACACCCATCCCAGTGTTAAAATTCTATTTAATAATTCCTTTTTTAAACATATTGTGCTGCCCTGGTCGTTGGTGCTGTGGGAGGATTTGGGGAGTTAGCCTTTAGTGTTGCAGTGTAACAAACACTAAACTGGATGCTTATTTTGTGTAACTGAAATTCATGTCAGGGGCGAGCATCTCCAGTACAATCCATGAGCAACACAAGACTCCCTGAAGCCCTCAGAGAGCAGCTGAGGGGACTGGTAAACACTTGCACAGATGTTTTTCTTAGGCATAAATTTCAAGTTCTACAAACTGTGTTCTTATTTTATCCTTCGCATAGATGTAAATAGTGACAACTACATCTACTTCAGTGTCAATGTAAAAGACAAATAAGCATGACAAAATTCCCTAAGATGCAGCAAGGAGAATTAATTTAGCTTTTGTTTACCTGTAAGATTATTTCAATGCAGATTCTGACTAAAGCTTATAGTAACCACTTGTCTGTCACCCTGAGTCATAGTTTTACTAAAGCATTTCCAGGGTACATTTTTTCTAAATTCAACAGTTAAAATTTCTCAGTCAATAAATTACAAGGTCACAGTACTGTTATCATATTTAATCTGTACCTTTTTGACTTTCAGCATCATTTCAATACATTATCACATTTACAACCTGCCTTCAAAATATCTCCTTGAGTTAAAGTTACCATGTGGCAGATGATGCATATCGGAAACCTCTATGGAAATTTAGCCCAATTAATCATGGAGCTAATGCAGAATGTGTTTTTTTTTTTTGCTTAGTAAGTAGTGTGGCACATGGCACTCATATGTGCAGGTGCTCTGTAATTTGAACACACAATCAGTAGTTTGCTGTGTGCAATTCAAGAAACTGTTTTTAACTTTGGTCATTCTAAATCATCCCCACATGGAAGATAGAGACAATACTGTCAGTTCTTTTTTTTATTCTGGGAAGGTGGTCTGAGTCATGAATGAATCACAGAATTATAGAATGGCTTGGATTAGAAGGGAAGCTAAAAACTACGTACTTCCAAACCCTGGCAGAGATATGGACGCATCCACTAGGTCAAGTTGCTCAAAGCCCCATCCAACCTGGCCTAGAAGACTTACAGCAATAGGCATCCACAACGCCCCTGGACAAGTTATTCCAGTGCCTAACCACCTTCATAGGAAAGAATTTCTTCCTAATTCTGAGACACTGGATTATTATATTATTATTGGGCTGGAATCAACTCAAATGTGTGTGGGAGGAAGGGCCAGGCTGTATACCACATGACAGCCTCATGGGGAGACCATGGAGAAGCTGTCAGTTAAAAGGAAGTCTAGGAGTCTGCCCAGACTATGCCTCCTGGAATCCCTAACCCAACTTCTCATTGGCTACACTACCCTTCACTCTGGCCTGGAACCACAGAGTCATCTGTGAACCAGAAGCCCCACCTGAGAGGGGTTGCCGAAGGGTACCAGGACACATAAATACAGCAGCACATAGTCTCATCTCTCTCTCTTTGGACCTGCCATCTACCATGGGAAGCTGGACTTTCACAAGATTCTTGGGTAGAAGCTATTTATTAATCACTTTTTCCCTTAGTGTCCTCTCTTCTTACTTTCTCTTCTTCTGTTTCTTTACTCCTTTTCTTTCTCTCAATCTCTTTATTTACTTAATATTTTTTTTACTTAAAACTGGTGGATTGCTTTTTGCTAAGTTGAGTGGGTTAATATATGCTAAGTCAGCACTTTATGAAGTGCTCTATATAGATTGTATGCTACCACTCTCAAACTTTTGCCAAGATCCTTATTTTCTCCCATATTTCGTCAGTAAAATTTTCTCCTGAGAAAACATATGCAGCATTCTCCCTTTATGTTACTCAAGGTATTAAAGAACCAAAGGCTCTGCAAAAGTTCTGTGGATGAAATTTTTGAGTCTTGTATATTTTTAAAAGTAATACCCCCAGTTGAGGTTATGGCTTCGGGACCGGGTTCTTACACTAGTATCTAATCTAAATCTTCCTCCTGTTTCTCCTTGTCCTATATGTCCTTATAAAAAGTTCCTCTCCCTCTTTTTTGTTAGCCCCCTTTGGGTACTATAAGTCTGCTAGAAGTTCTTCCTGGAGCCTTGTCTTCTCCAGGCTGAACAATCCCAACGCTTTCAGCCTGACTCTGTAAGTGAGGTGCTCGAGTTCTCTGATCAGCTTTGTGGCCCTTCTCTGGACTCAGTCCAGCTGGTCCATGTAGTCCACTCAGTTCTGACTATCCCAGAGCTGGATGCAGTACTCTAGCTGGAGTTTCACCAGAGCAGAGCAGAAAGGCAGAATCACTTCCCTTGATCTACTGACCACACTCCTTTTGACACAACCCACGATGTGGTTGACTTTCAGTATTTTGACTGCACGTTGCCAGTTTACATTTCATCCAACAACACCCCCAAGTCCTTCTCCTCAGGACTGCTCTTGATACTCTCTCTGCTTAGCTTGTATTTGTGATGGAATTGCCCTGAAACAGGTGCAGGGTCTTGCACTTAGCCTTGATGAACTTCATGAGGTTTGTACAGGTCCATCTTGTGCCTCTCAGGGTCTCTCTGGATGACATCCTTTCCCTCCAGAATGACGGCCATGTCATTTCCACAGCACTCCATTCTTAGGTAATCCCATCAATATGACTTGAGCACTTTCAGGGAACCACTGAAGTATTTTTGTCCCCTGGCAATGGTTCCCGAGAGCACGCCTCCAGGGGCTGAGGTGTTCCCCTTAAACCGTCAAGAGGTTATCAGGGCTATCATCCCACATACTGAGAAAAGGTTGCTATGTTTACTGTTTTATTTCCTAGATGTGCGGTAAAGGTAAAAGGAAGCAACATAAAACTGGTAAATAGAATTTTCTTCGGATGCTAACTGAATATGTGAGACTTTGAACTCCAGTGGTTGTCTGATCCAGTATCACTTGTAATGTTTTGTTTTTTTTTTTTAACTGCTAGGCATTTCTCTTCTGGGAACCACCACCTTGGTGGTAATTGATCACTGTTTTCATCTGTTTCCCATTTTACAAAATCTTGTTACAACATGCAAAATTAATACAAAAAGCCAACATTTAATTATGATGTGCTATTAGCAGCTTCTCTGATGTGGTACTGGAAACTAGTAATACTTCCTAGGTTTGGTTTCTTTTGGATTTTCAGAATGAACTTAATCTGTTAAAAAACAGTTTAAGTGTTATTGCTAATATTTGTGAGCTCCTGGCTACAGAGAATACTAGTTTATTTAGTGCTTTGGAATGTTTCATGTTACATTCAGAAAACATGGAAAATCTGTAGATTTGAGAATTCATTATTTTATGTGATATTTACTGCTTTCTAAAATCTCACCTACACAAATCAGTGTTCTACAAGAAAATATCAGCCCTCCACAAAACTTGCATTCCTGGATGCAAGTCTTACCAAACAGTGAAATAGGCTAAAAATATGCTAGTAATCAAAGTTTCAGTGAAAAGCTTGATAAAATAATATTTAAGGAAGTCAAATAGCAATAAAAGCAGCATCAACGCACTCTTAAAAAGAAAAACAAAACAAAACAAAACAAAACACCACATCTCAAAAAAAACAATTACTTTTAATTTTAAATTGTGGTGTTTGTTTTCCTTAATTTAAGACTTTTGGCCATGTGATTAACATACAGTATCTTTTAAAAGAGGTAGAAATTATATTTTAAATAATATTTCTATTCAAATGGATCACTACTGGCTTTAACATCTTATCTCTCCAGAACTGCAGGAAAAAAAAGTCATATATCATTAGAATCTGAATTCTTATCTCCTCATAGAGACTCAGAATATTCTGCTTCCTGAAGAGACAGAGATTTCAAAATATTAAAATCACGATTCATTTTCAATGTAAAAACCAAAAAGTGTTTATGTATAAAACATTTGAAAGGTATTGTTCTGCATGTATAGAAAACAAGTGCAAAGTTATAAAACTTTTATTGGAGCTTGTTTTTGGACAATTTGCATTGCTTGTAGCTTATCCAACTCAAAACTTCTGTTTGTAATCTTTTACTATATGTGCTGCTATCTTGTATTCTGTAGTCATGAATCATAAAAGCCATTGAGACAGAAGTGACAAATTTCTAAGTCACATGGAAAGTATAGACCTCATTTCTCTTTGCTCACCTCATTTCCACTCTGCTAGTTTATCTATCTCAGGCTAAACTTCGCACATTTCACAGCTCTGAAAAGCTTCAAACAGCTCCCACTCTTGACTCTCAGAGCAGGATGTTGTAAAAAAAAAAAACATTCCTCTTGAACAAATGTGCAATTTCTTTGCTTACTGTTAGTTGTAAACTTGAGCTTTCCCAAAATCTAGGATAGAAGGTCCTTGTTCCAGGAATATTTCCTTTTCACCACTAATTTAAAAGCATTTGAACTGGAGATATTTGTGCAGCTTCAAATTTGTCATAGAAAGTATCTGGAAGCCATTTTCATCTTTTTTTCATGTTAGTATCTATGTAAATGCAAGTATGCACAGAGGTGGAAATATTAATTTAAGTATGGCACTCTCTAATTTCTGTGCATCACACTTTGCTTTGTGGCACAGCTGTTAGACCTGGTGTGACTTGCGTTATGATGCTGCATTGCCAGAAACCTCCAACGACTTACTCAGCCCACCATTTTTCAAGTCATGAATTTTATGAAGACACTAGATCCAGAATGACTGATTTTACAACCTAAAGGTAGAGATCAAATTCTTTTTATGGCAGGAAAACATCTAAAATGAGATGTTTTACAGACCTCTTGTTCTGTTTGTGTTGGAAGCTGGCGTATTTGATGTTTGTTCAAAATGTTTTGTTTTTAAACTAGCACAGTATAATCATTCAAACACTAGGATTTAGATATATCCCAGCTCATAAAGGGTTCCTCACTTTTATTTCAGAGGAAGGTTTTCAGAAAAATTACTTGTGTTCATCTTAAGAACTTTAGTACAGATAAGATGATAAAATTTCAGCTATTATCTCCACACTGAACATCATAAATGGCACTTAAGTACATAAATTTGTTCTAAATCTTATATGCAATAAAATTGAAAATCAACTTGAAAAAGAAAACAAACCAGAAATAATTTTTCTCCTATGTAATCTTGTTTTATTAATGAAAAAGTTGTTACTATATTAGGAAAATCTACATAAAACCAATGGATTTATGTTGGCTTTAGATGATATATAGACCTGTAACTTTCTATGCAGAGCTGAATTTCCCTGTGTGGTAAAAAAATAATGTCTCCCATCTCAGCTTGGAATGTGCCTAGCACAGCCAGGACTTGATTCTGATTAATGACTGCAATATTATTTGTTTCTTTTCCCTTTTACTGCTAATCAAATCATATAAATACATTTTACTGTTTTCTGAATCACAGAAGATGATCCTCATCAAATGAAACATGTTTTCTTCTCATAACTATTATGTCAAGTAGAATGTTAAAATCGTAAGTACTGTTAGTTAACAGGTGCTTTCAGACTGTTAATGTAAACAAATAATATTTAGTTTAACATCAAAAATATGTTGATATACTTTATCATCCAGTGAATTAAATAGAGCAGTGTAGTAAAGTTTATCTCTTCTCTAGGATGTGCAGACACTCTCTTATATTTGTTTTTCCGGTATTCTTCCATCTGCCTGATATACAGAGTGTGACTATTTCAGTAGTTCTGCCTCAAAGAAAAAAATTGCATGTATAAACTGGTAAGGCAGATGTGATAGAGTGGCTTCCTCATCTTCTACTCTAACACTGCTGCTATTCTTCCTCTCCCCAGTGCCTATATGATCATGGCAGAGAGCATCTGGTGAGTTCATTAGGTCAGTGATGAGTTTGTAGGGTATAGGCTGTGCCAGCATAGGGTGTCCACACTATTTATGTAATTCCATGCAATGAATGTTCAGTTTTCATCTCTTCTAATGTCAACCTTTCTGTAAAGAGAAAGAGGAAGGGCAGACTGACTAGAAGCATATCTGAGGGAGAGGTTTCTAGTCTGCAAGATACAAAGGGGAAAACAAAACACAGCTAGATCCTGAACCTTGAGCTCAAACAGAGAGGAGAAGAGAAATGGCAGAAAGGAACAAGGACCAGGCAGACAGACCATGAAAGCAGCAGAAGAGCACAGAGAAGTAAGAAAAGTTTGCTGCAGCTCAAAATGTATTTGAACTAGTTAAAACCAAGACTGTATGCAAAGACATTCTTTCAAGATAGAACTCTTAAAATTTTTATTGCTAGGCAATCATTCTAAATTTTCTCTCCTTTAGTGTTTATACTCCAACGAAACCTGCCATTTCAGTTTAATAGCCAATAATAGAGCTAGTCTAGAGGAGGTGACATAAAGGAGAAGTTCTAGGCATGTTGAGTTCACAGATTTGGCCATCAGTGTTCCATCCCATTCAACTAGTTTTAAATGTTAATTCTGATACATTAAGGTATCGGAAACTGTCCAGTACCATTAGTGTACTACACCATGGGAGGAACAGTGTGTATGGTCATAGAGTTTAGCCAAGTCTGTTTTCCTTTGGAATTCACACTAGTTCTGATGTGATTGGCTGGGATGTCTCTGTGTAGTTTTTCATGACTATACACAGCTATGGGTTTAATAAATGGATGAATTGTACAGGCTACAAGTCAGAAAGGCCGAACAGCAAATCAAAGCAGGCTGTGAAGTATAACATGAGAAATTATGTCTTTACTGGTAGTATTATAATATGTATAAATAGTTTTCATTTGTTCCTTTGAGATCACTTAGATATTCACTGTCCAGAGTTATTCAGGGTTAAATATCTGTTTTAATTTGAGAATAAAAGGATAACAGTCTTAAAATCATTGAACTCAATATAAAGATGGAACCTGTGTAGAGGTGTAAGAACTTTATCCTATTCTCTATGTCTGCATCCTCTGTGTGAAAGCATCTATCATCTCCTTCAGTCTGGAGCACGTGAACTGATTCACTATCCTATTTCTAGCTCAAGACAATTGAAACTCAAGGGCAAACAGAGTCCTATTGGAAACATCTTAATAAGTTCTAATGGAAGTTTTTTATCAAAGCACTCCCATTTTGCCATCCTCAGGTGATTTTATGTTTTGTATACAGATAGCAGCCTCTTTTATTTTGTTNGGGGTGGGGGGAGGGGGGCGTGTTAGTTCCTGTCCTCCAGTCTCTATAATTAGCATTTAATCTTATTAGTGTTTCCAAGAACTCTCTTCAGGGTCATGGTACCCGTAATATTAGATATACGGGAAAAATAAATTTACTTATCAGAAAAACATTCAAGTCGAGATAATTTGGTGCATTTGAAGGAAAGAGTGAGATAACTGAATTCTGAAATGTCTTGTATTTAGAACAGATGCATACACACACATCCATAAAGATTTGAATGAGCTGAATTCTATCAGGCTGTTTGACCTTATCCCAAAACAAGAGGCATCCTTCTGTCACAGAAACAAGATGGGGAAAATCTCTGCCACTCTACCCAAGGTCCATCTGCCTTGTGTCTGCTAAGGGATACAGAGGTGGCTGTCACTGGGAGAGCTCCTAGGGCAGTCTGATACCCTACCCAGAGGCTGCCAGGATTGCTTTCCCAATATCACATAATCCTAGAATATACTGATTTGGATGGGACAGATGTGGTGCTATGGATATTTAGAGAGACATTCAGTCTTCTCTTTCTCCTTAACACATCATTTCTACTTCCAAGATTTAAATTTTCTGCATTTGATATGATAATTAGCTACTATATCTTCTCACCTCGTCTTTTAGATACCTTTCAAAATATTAATAACCTGTAAGTTACTCAACAGCCTTCTGTTTTCAGATAGTCAATCTAACAAATACTTTGAAAAGGGTAGATCAATCAGTCTTCCTTTTCCTGTAATTTATTCTTTCTCCTAAAGCATATGGAAAACTATTAAAAGGGATGTAATAACTTAATTGCTAAAATTCTGTTGACATTCAATGAAAGGTAAAAAATGCCCAAATTCCCATATAATTTCTGAAATGGAATTTGTTTCTAAACCATGCAGCTGTTTTTGAAAATGTTACCTTTTTTCTTTCTAATAATTTTATCTGCAATTATGTTCTTTAGTTTCTTTAAGGAGGTGCATTTAAGTCTGACTTAATTAGTAGAACTAAGACATTGAAGCTTTGGGCATTTGCTTTTTTGAATTACACCAAACCAAAATCAGGAAAATGTGCTATTAAAAATAAAAAAAAGAATTGAAAAACATAAATATAAATGTAATTTAAGGATAAATTTCAAGTTTTTACTTGGAAAATTCAAATGTAGTCTGTAGCAAATATTATTCTTTGGGTTAAAAAATCAAAATTAATTTTGCCTAGACTACAGTTGAAAATATTTTAAATGCAAGGTTTTTATGTGGGGTTCAGCAAGATTTGAAGTGAATTAATGTTTATATACCTGCTAAAGCATCAAGCTCAGAACAAGTTCTTTTATGCTTGATGTCCCCCTGATAGCAGCATTGGCATATTCTGCCTTGCATGCATTCACACCATTTTTGAAGATCAAGATGAAAGGCACAAACAGAAGTCTCACCTACCACATTGTTTTTGAGAAATGTATCCTATTGTGAAGCTTTTCCATTCATTTCATTGAATCTTAATAAATAGTGTTACTTGTTACTCTGCACTTTTCTGGAAAAATTCTTCTCAGTAATTCCACAAAGAAATGTAATTCTCAGCTCAGGAGAAGTAATTCTTGCCCTTCAAAAACTTCTTATATTTTATTATTTTTATCTTAGAACATAGGGCTAATCGTTTTTCACAGAAGGTTAGTGCTCATCCAATTTCATGGGGTTATTGGTTCATATCACAGATGGAAAAAATGCAAGTGTTGGTTATTTCATCTTTTCTAAAAATACAGACTGCTGCAGGACAGAATAATGGCATTTGGCTTATCTCTGAAGCACAAATATAACTTGGAGACCACTGGAGCATTTTAGGAAAGTAGTACCAATTTCTCATGTTAAAAGCCAATCTCATTACAACATTCTCTCAACTGCAGTCCTCCTAAATAGAGTACTAGTACCAACTGCTAATATTCGTTCCTTTCAATAAATAGAATTTGTATGCAACATTACTCAGCTTTTTCTAGTAGGTCATCTGCAGCCAGCTCTTGGTTTGTGAGCCCAGAGAAGATAACGTTGATCACAAGAATGATTGTTAGATTCAGTAGGTGGAAAGAGGTTGAGGTCAAGCTTATCACATCCAAAATATTTTTTTTTACTTTTTTGTACACCAGATACTCAGATAGGGACTGAGGGAGAGATTAACCTTTCCATAATTTAACTGTTTAAAAATAAGGTTCTGAGTCTGAACAAATCAATTGCCTTGATTTCTTCTAACCATTGGAGAGGGAGGTTTGGGAATTTCAGTCTAGTTTTATAATGGAGTTCACTTTAACATGAATCCAACATATTTTAAAGCTCAATGGAAAACTAGTCTGTAGGTCCAGATGCAAATTATCTCCATTTTCAATATTTCAGTTTCACTGATACTTTAGTGATCAAAGCATACAGATATAGAGCCATATAACTAAAGAGATCTAGAAATGAGTGCAAAGAATTTAGTTTCTGCTGCTATGAAATAGCCTCAGAAAAGCAACAGAGACCACAAAATAATTCCATAAATCTGTACTAAATACTGTTAGGACACATGATATGTACAAATTAGTTTATGAGTGACAGGAGTAGAGTGCATGTTTCTCTGAGTACACTGGCATCAACAAAAAAAATCTTATTTGTATGAATTACAGAATAGTTCTTCCAAGTCAGACTATAGTGAGGCCATAACAGTATAACAGCAGCCATTACCCAGAGCAATGCTTTCTGCCAGTCCTTGGCAAGCTGTCAAGCAGGCTAAAGACTTCAAGGGCATGAGCAATGAATATACGTCCCTGGATGTTGCTCCTGCTTAAGCAAGCTCAAAGCAGCATTAACAGGAGTTTAAAAAAATAATCTTCCAATACACTAGCCTGATACTTATCAGAAACTCCAAATTCATTTAAAAAGTTGGATTATTTACAAAGTAAAATACTTCATAAAAGTAACTCAGTTAATCCTGGGCTGTAGATTCATACCCACAAGGCTTGTGAATCCATTTCCATGGCATTAGTTGCAGAGGAACTGCTAGCATTTCATTCAGATGTTATGAGCAAAAGTGTCAATCCTGTCTGTCACTGGTAGGAAGTAAGTAGATATCAGTTTTTGTTTAAGAGTGTTTTTTTTCCTTAGCAGATGGACTCCTTCAGCTTTCCTGTTGCACTGCTGCCCTAAATATTACTTGTAAAGGTTTCTGCTTAACAATAATGACTATGTTCCATTTCTGTCTTAACTACTATGTGAAACATTGTGGGAATGCAACAAAATCAAGGTTTCTTCAGTAGTTCATTCAGATAAAGATCATCTTCCACTCTGAAAACATACAATTATACCAAACAGAGGAGAAATGACTGCAGCACTCTGAACTCTGTGTGAAGATGTCACAATTCAAAGGGGCAAGGCGTCCTAGTTAGAGTAGTGGGGAGCAGCTTATTACTGGGTGGATGTAACCAAAACTGTGTATTTTACACCCTCTATGTCATTTCTAACAAACTGTTAACAATGGATCATTTGCAGCAGCTGCCCAGGGCACACCTGATCCCTCAGGCTACAAGCTGGGTGTTAGAGAACTCTGTGAAATAGGGTTTTCACACCAATGTCTCAGGTGTGATAACTCCCCTCTGAGGAGGCATTAGCACCTTCACACCCAACCCTGGGTTCATGTTCTGCCCTGGGGAAGGTACTGGGCTTTCCCACCTGAACTTAAGCATGGATAATCTTGGGGTTTGGAGACTTCTGGTACAACTCATCAGATCCCAAGAAGGGCTAGAACCTCAAAAGGGCTACAGCTACCACTCTCAACCACACTGTGACCATAATCCACACCAACAGGTTTTTTCTTCTTTTACTATGGACTGAGGGAGATCACTTGGGGCTAGGCACAGGGGCTAATAAACATTCTGTTTGTGTCCCAGGGTGCTGGGTTATACACCTGGGTTTTGTGGGTTAAGACCAATTTATCTTTGCATCTTCACATTTATTGTAATATTTTTATTAAATTGTAACTCTGACTTATAATCTCTTTTGAGCTGGGTTCATTTCTCCTGCTGGTTTACCTTTAAACCAGCCCACATGGATATACAGTTCTTTGAAACTGAAGTACTAGTCAAAATCTGTGGCCCTGTGAGTTATTCTGGTTAGGAGGAAAAGATAATGATGAAGCCAAGTTACTTTGATACTTCTTATGTAAGACCTGAGAAGCACTGCTTTACATTGCACTCGAGGAAATCAAGCACTATAAAATTGTCCATGTGAACATCAAAATTGTTTCACGTGAGTTCTCTCCCACATCTTTCAAAAGAGTTTTTTGGGGGGACTTTTTTCTGTCTTACTTCCCTGCCCCCAACATGCCTTTCTCTGTATCTCTTCCTGTGATTTGTCTCTGATTTTCTCTTTTTCGTATTTATCTACACTAAAATAATACCCTGCCCCAAAAAGAACATCACTTCTGTTTTTTAGATTAGACAGGTGCTTTATGAAAGGAACATTGCTTGATTCTTCAAAGCCTTAGTTAAATTACCTTGCAAATGTAATTATACTGCAGTATCAGCATTGCACTGATATGCATGCCAGATATATTCATATACATATACTACATAAAATTTAACTCAGTGATCAGTATTTGTAAATACCGTGAGCTGTCTTAAAAGGGCAGACTCATAATTTTCATCTTATGCTCATATAAAGCAGACCAATCATAGTCTATGTTATCAGGACATTGGCACAAAATCTAGGTAAGTATTCTTTCTAAACACACTGGTAAAATGAAGATCTCATGACTTCCAACAAAACTGGCAATTGGAATAATAACTTGTTGGTAAAGAATGCGCAACTGGGTGCAAATCAATAGACATGCCACCAGCATACTACCATAACATCTGTATAAAAATGTAATAGGTTCAGTGTTGGTCCATTTATACCACAGAGAAATAAAAAATATCTGAAGTCAGAAAGAAGTGTTCCAATGAATATTACAGCAGCAGGTGTACAAGCTTTACTGCCATCTGCAAAATGAGCAACGCTCATTAAGGTATACTCTGCATTGGATTGGATTTGATTCGATTTGATTTGATTGATCTAGTGCTCATCCTCTTAGGCATATATTCATTTCCATAGCAGGCAGCAAGCAAGAGTAGTACAACACAGAGATTTGACAACCTAATATTAATAATAATTTAATGCTTATATGAAGCGTGTTATATATTCAAAGAACTGTACAAATATTAACCAACTAATACACACTAATGTTATGCCTTAACTATCTCATTATATTAATGAAACATATTACTTATTCTCCATCTAGTCTTTCATGTTTTTAGCTCTTTGGATTTGAGCATTTTATGGCAAACTCTAGAGATCAATTTGTACAGCTAAGAAAGATGCATACATGCATAATACATTTGACAAACTCTTCCTTAAACAATGTCTGCTTAAGGATGTAGACTAAAGGTCTTAAAATGAGGCATCCCATAAAGATTCTGGCTTTGTTTTATTGTGAATTAGGAATTGATAGGAAAAAAAAAATTAGAGTTGGTCAGCATTTTCCCAGTTCAATTTTTTTGTCAGAGAATATCAGTCTCTCAAAAATCCTCAGATTTCTGCTGAAGAAAAGCCCTGAGACAGGTCTCAAGGGCATCCGGCTCTGAGTAACCCAGTAGATTTATGGGTCCCGCATAGCAAATGCTCTCTGTGCCCACAGCTGGACCCAGCAAGATACCTTTCCAGCTTTCTCAGCATGGACTTGGAAACGTTCTGATTCCTTGCAAGTTTGAGCATCTTCTATTTTAATTTTAGCCTCCAAGCGTGCTCATGAGCCACTGTCCCTGATTGCTCACACTTCCTGCAAGCTGAATCACAATCGGGACTCTGAATGCAGCAGAAGCCAGCTACATCTGCTGGTGGGGAAATCTGGAGATAAAAGAACCGATAGAGAGTCCCTTGTGCCCAAGCACTACCCTGTAGTCAGAGCCAGCTGCTGCAAGGAATTGAAGCTGAGTTGAGTTTCAGCACAGTTACTAACAGCATCAGTGATTTGTTGTTTTTTGGGGGTTTTTTTGACATCTAGACTGTGCTGTCAACAGGGACAACCCAAATTCGTCCATTCCTACATCTCAGAAATCCTGGAGAAAAAGACTGGATCAAGAACTTTGGAACATGAGCTCTTAGATGGAATTTCTAATTCTAAGGTCTAAATGAAACATTCTAGGTTATAATTTTGAAATAAATACCTTTTCTGTTGTGGTGGGGGTTTATTTGGTCTGGATATTTGAGATTTGGGTTTGGTTTTTTGGGTTTTTTTGTGTTTTTTTTGTTTCTTGGTTGTTTTTTTTTTGTACTGTAATGCATAATTTTTTGTCCAAAATTTGAGATTACTGAAAGAAAGGAACTCTAATTTACAAGATGAATGTCAAACCTAGTAAGTTTTGTGACAAAGATTTTCCTTCCCTTGTTTAAGCCTATAGCCAACTTTTGAGGACAGTGATGGGAAGAAAATTGGGGTTTTGAAGTGATATCTTGGATCAGATTGGTAAATCAGTGTATTAAACAGTTATGAAAAATTAATAATGTCTAGTTAATTGACTGTGGTTTGAAGATGGAAATATGATAAGAATACAAAGTATAACTCCTAAGCATTATCTTTTATGTAAGGTTGCCAGTAGTTTTCCTATTGGCTGCAGTGTCCTGGACACTTCCCTGTTTGCCTAAAAAATTACATTCTGCCTATTTACGTTCTTGTCTACAATTTCAAATGTTTCTGTTGTTTACTATTTCCTGTTGTGCAGTGGTACTGTGACCTACTAATTCCTTAATTTTGATTAAAAGTTTAAGTCATCCCTAGCGAGTGCCTGAGAGCAGGAGAAAGAAAACTGTGACTCTTTTGGAATTGATGGCAAACTAAATTCAGATGAGGAGTAATAAAAGTAGGAACATGTAGAAGGATGGACACTCACTGTAGTATGTTTAAATGGTTATTCAATTAAGAGCAGAGTATATCGTGTTGAACAGTTTCATGATTTATTTTTCAAATAAAACAAACAAATAAATGGAGATCTTTACATATTCATCCCTTAACAGTTCCTGCCAATTGTAGGAAACACGTGGAAATATGTGGATAATAGAGGTTTTACCTGACAAGCAAGCTCAAGAATAATAATAGACAAATGGAAAATTCAGACACATCTTGACCAAAACAGGATTGCAATGCTACTGAAATGGACAGATATGAAAGACTGGGAGTGACGGATAACAACATGAGAAAAGATAAATTTGTATCTATTTGTTTTGTCAAGAATGGAGAATATTCTATGCCAATACTTCCCCTAATGTGCATTGACTGTGTTTTGAAATGTAGTACCTTTTTCACACTACTTACTCAAAAATACAATTTAGATTTAAGAATATTTAATATTAGGGTGTAATAAGAATTAATCAATGCCAATGGAAAAGGGAAAGTCAACTACATACCTGATGGAAGTAACCTAAGTCCATATTGAGAACAGTAAGGATTTGCTGTGAACAGTTATGAATAAAGAAATCTGGAGATGAGAAGGCTCTTTGGAGATGAGACAAGAAAAATATTAGCGGAGGAAAAGTAAAAAGGGGGAAAAAGAGCTGTATGGTTTTACTTCCTTTTCTAGGAAACTAAGGATTTGAACACTGTTATTTACTTCTTTGAATCTTTCACAGTTACTTCTTTGCCACTTTCTGCTCTAGTTATGGTAGCATGAAAATTCTCTCAACTAAAAACACTCAGAAGTTTCTTCTTGAAGAGACTATGGCTTCTTGCTTAGTATTAGCAGTATGGGGCACATAGTCTCCATGCACAAAGTTTTACATAGGCTGCCAGATCATTCCCCAGTGCAACTGGACTAATCAGCTCTGTTTTGTAAAGCCATTTATGCTTTGGACATACTCTAGGCTGTCAGTTGAGTGCTTCTGGAGCAAAAGTAAAAATCTCCCTGAAAAATTTGTACTTCATGGTATAGCAGGTAACACTATATTGAGTCTTTCTGTTCCCCACTTAGTCCAGTAGAAGTCCAGATTTAATGACACTGAGAACACATTAGAAATCTTTCCTCTTCATACTTGTTTTTTCCTAAACATTAAGCTCAACAGGCTCCTATAGAAGACCATCCACTTTATGGCCTGCCTTGGAGAAAAGAAATGACACACAGACAAATATCTAAAAATATTCTTCTGATTTGATTACTTTTAGGGTGATTCTAACTAAAATAATAAAAACTCTCTATGATAAACACAAAGTGAAAAATACCTGGGCTGTTCTGGAAAGCAGAAACCTGAAAGTCATGGAGACACTGACTTTATCCCTCTAAGTTGGTGTTTTAGAGACTCTGTCCTTGGGGGGATTTTGCTTTGCTTTATCTTTAAACTGTTGAAATGGCACCTTTACTTGGGGGCTCAAAGCTTAATTAAGAAGTTATTATAATGAGCTTTTTAAAGATTGATATAACTACCAGGCTTTATTACCAATCAATTTCATTGCCAGCTCCAGTTTGCTAGGAACCCTCTTGCACAAACCTCTTAATACATTGCTGTTATTGCCGCATCTTCACTATCACCTTAAAAGACTCACCTGTTCATCTCATATCCTACACCACAGGTATGGCACAGTATCATTACTTCTTGTATTTTCTAATACCAAGCAAAACATCTAGCTGGCTTGTCTGCAGAATGCTCTATAAATGTTATAATGATTGCAGTTATTATTCTTGTTTGTTATTATTATTGCTATTACTATCATTTAATGACATACTTAGTATCTGTAAGCGTTCTATATATGTCCTAAATTTATGTTATACTGTAATATAGTATCTTGAATCTACATTATGCACATCTGGAGTATACTAATCACATTGTGTTCAAAACCGAGTCTAAATTATACCTTCACTATATCAGAAAAAATCATCATGAACCATCAAAAAAGCAAAGCCCATATACCACATCTATACATCTGCATTAATTCTCTGGCTATCGGTGGCTTTCTGGGAGTACGTTTACATCTTTCATCAAGCTGGCTGATCAACTCAGGAAGCAGAAAAGGTGGGCTATTCCACGGAGGGAAAGGAGACGTGAATTGAGGGTGACACCAGACTGACAGGATGGTGCCATTTCATCACCATAAGCACTGTCCTGCTGAGCCTAAACCAGGAGAGCAGAGAAGATGCGTTGGGGACAATCAGAGTCAGATGAGAGCCTAGGCATCCCCAGAGAAATTTGTTGTGACCAGTCATGTCTGAGGAAAAGGCAGCAAGAGAAGTCAGTGGGGTCAGGTCAGGGCCAAGAGGGCCAGGACTGGACACAGGCACAGCTGGATGATGGCTCAGGGGAGCAGTTGAGGCAGGGACTGAACTGGAATTGACTCTTGAACCAAAGGGCTGAGAGTGCCTGGAAAGCCCCAGACGAGGCTTCTCATAGCTTCTCTTTTCAGGCTCTTTGCACAGCTCTCCCCTTGGCTGTGTTGTCCCAGCACACACCTGCAGCAGCTCCAGATAATACTCAGGAGTCTGGAGACCATCTGCACAGCTTCTTGGTACACTGGGACCTGTGACAGGTACATGTTGGTCTGTTATGGGACTACTGGGATTTCTCCTAAATATGCTCTCCCTAATAATTAGTTATTATTGAAAAGGAGAATTAAGTCTCAAATAAGTCCAAGAGGAAAACAAAACAAAACCCAAACTCAAAGTTCCTTGAAATATTTAGAGGAAGGGTAATTAAGTGTGTAATTATTTCAAACATTAAGGTGGTGGTGGGTCACTGCAGCAGCTTGAGGCCTTAATGGAGCAGATGAACATAATGCAAGGTTCATAATATTGTTTTATTTGCTCTTTGCCCCATTTCTTAACCTTCAACAAAAACAATCCTCTGGAAGAGAATATTTCCAAGTGTAGGGTATCCACTTATTTTCCTGGTTTCTTCTTTCGTTTTGTGACTATCTCAGTATCTATCATTATCTTCTCCAGCTTCATAGCTTTTATCCCACTATACTTGGCTGTGTCAGATGCTTTTGACTATGCTTCTGTCTCTTCTTAATTATCCCCTAAGCCCATTACAACAATCTAGTCCACCTCATACTGAATGTGATTTCTAGCTTGCTCTTCACATGTTCTGGTTTTCTTACTGCCTTACTAAGTGATCAGAAGGATCAAAGGAGAAATCTTGGTTATTAGAGTGCTTGGCATGGCTCTACATGTATTTGAGAGATTCAGTTCTGAGGTAGGTGATAAAGATCATCCAGTTCTAATCCATATTTTGTTATGAGCTGCCTTAGGAAACCTTACTTCACAAGGTAAAATGGAAAGGAGAAGATTATGCAGAGAAAGGGAACAGCTGGTGCACTCCTACACATGTGCAAGAGCCCAGATGCACAAACATTTGGATATGTAATTATAGAAGCTTGTCAGCTTTAGTTCTTTGCAAGATTTAGTGTGAATGAGGACTGGGTGAACCACTCTGTCCTCAGAAACTGATCTGCATTGCTTATACCACCTTTACAAATACTAAACATGGGTGGACATGTCTGTAAATATTTTCATTGAAAACGAGAACATGCACATAGGTCAGTAAGCAGACAGTGACTCTGAACTTTTGGCTTTAATGATAAATCCTCAGTCTGCCTTTTGATTAACATAAGAAATTACAGGAAGCAAGAGGAACCAGGAAATCACAGCTGCTATTTCTGATCTTACGTTGAGCCACCTTTCAAAGTACTGTAGCATCTTGGAATTACAAACAGTTTGTACTGTAGTCTATGTTATTTCTAAGTTATTGGGGACTTGCACCTTCATAACTAGACTTCCTAATGTCCTCACATGAGATGGCGAGATGTATTTGTCATGATTTAGGTGTTAAGGCTAAATAGGGATTTGCAGTGTAGTATTCTGTCCTGGAACTGTGCTGGTATATTTTAGCTGTCTTTTGACGGTGGGAAACAAATGAATGCCTAGAGGATGAATGAAAATACTCTCCTTTTTATCCCCCATTGGGACTACACTTAGCGACTACAAATGTGCAGTTAAGCTAAATTACATACTACTCTCAATTTAAACTGCTTCTTGTTCAGTGTGTATGTAAAGGTAAAAGTTTCTACCTTAACAAACCTACAAAATAGTTTCATTGTATGAATATATTTCAAATCAGACATGGTGACTCTTTTGCCACCATTCTTTGATTACTTGAAGGATGTAACATTTTTTAGTTCAATTGATTTTTTTTAATCTCACTTTCGAACTTATTTTTTGTTGTTTATTGTACAAGAAGTAGCCTTGATGAGAATTCCAGCAACTTGAAGTTCTTAATTGGTTTTATTGATTTTTAAGTTTTAACTCTCTATAAAATATAGCTCTTTGATAGTATATACAGGATGAATACATTAGATGCCAAAAAAATGAAATTTAAAAGCTAATAATGGAAACAGCTGCAATTTTCCAAATACACTTTGGAAATAGATAATTTTGCGATATTATGCAAGAAGTTTCTTCTACTAATTAAGCCTAAATGTATAATGATTAAGGAATCTAAGACCCTTCTGTTATGAGTTTAAGTTTCAGAAGAGTTTAAACTATTTTTTTAAAAATTTAAATAGTAAGTATATTTCTTAGAAACCAGTCACCACATCTTCCTTAATTATTTATTTATACGTGTACATTAGATTTTCTTCCAGTGAATCTAAAAATTTCTGTATAATAATTTCATATATAAAATCCTTTTTAAAGTAAGAATATTTAAAATGTGGACAATCAACATATATCCATGATTTACTCCCTGTTTAAGTGGCCTTTTAAGGCTGGATCTTAACATGCTAAAGCCCATTTGATTTCTTGTAGCCTTAACATTTCTTCTGCATCTGTTGGTAGCATGAATTCAAACAGAAGTCAAGTAAATCCTGTATCCTGTATCCTATTAATATGTATGTAAATCATCCAGGTTTTTTATTGAGTCATCTGAGTTCAGCTTTAGGAGATCTCTTGGACACATCTGGTTTTTGTTTCAAATTTTAAAAAACTAAAATTTCTAAAATATGATGATTCTATAAACCCCACACAGTAACATCCGGCTTTGAGGTAAAACAGGGTAGCAAAATTCTGCCTCTACTGAGGTAACAGATTTGCAGCCAATCTTCTGTCACTGTTAGAGTAGGGTTTGTATTTTATTCCCTTTTTCCAACCTTGTTTCAGACAAAGTATTACTTTAAGAATGAACCACCCCACCTTTGTCAGAGCCAGGGACTGGCTGGGGTGGGCCGGAGGGAAGAAGACACTGTCAGGAAGAAATCAGAACTCTGACGATCTTTGACCACATTTTTGGTTGTACAGGCACAGAGACATAGCAACTGCCATCCTGCCTTCTCGGGAGTTGGGAAAAATCATAACTGTTACTGAAACCAGTGAGCTCTCACTGTTGCCGGGTTCATGGGAAGGTCAGGGCTACTCATCTGTGCCTGGACCCACCAGCTGCAGCCGCTGACCCGCCACAGGCTGCTCCAAGGCTTGTGCAATTGCCAACCACTTTTTGCCAGCTGCTGCAGGTTACACACTGTGCTGCTTTCACAGGAACCATTGGAGCTGAGTTGGAGCAGAGCCAAGCCACATCAGGGTCAGAGGCAGCCATGTGGGAATGAGCCTCAGCTGAACTGCGAGGAGCTCCTCCAGCAACAGCCTGTAAGTTTGCAGCCAAGAAACTCAGGTCCTGAGCCGAGACAGGTGACATGAACTGAGCACTTTAATGGTACATTTTGTGGATGAACGGTTTCCCCTAGGTTTTTGGTTTGTCCATGGAATTTTGGTGGGGGATGCAGGGGGAAACTAGAGGCAATATCTGTCTGGTTTTCATTTGAACCATTCTATTTGTGTTGTTGTTGCTGCTATATTTATTGACAGTAAATGTTATTTTTTCACTTATAGCTCCTTGAATTTTTTCTCTCTGTACTGGAGAAAGGGAGAGAGATTTCAATAAAGGGAAGGCAATCCACTTGTTGCAGTCTCCACCTCAGTATTTGTCTTTAAGACATCTTCAGAGGATTGAAAGTTTTACCAGATTAATACAGTTACAAAATTTAGATTGGGAGAGAAGGAAAGAACATTCCAACCTCGTAATCACTGTTAAGGTATTCTTTCAAAATTACTGAAATCGGTAACAAAAGGAATTAATCTCAGTGGAATCAAGGCATCATCTTTGCTCTTTATAATACCCTTTGTTTTAAAGAAGAAGACACAACAAGTCATAAGAGGAATGGAAAACTGTAAATCATCTATTTAGTCACCATATTAAGTTCTGTAACACCTTCATTTCTGACATCAGCTAACCTATTTCTTTGTAGAGCCTGTCCTGTAACACATCAGTGTAACTAACCAAAGAATTGCCTTGATATTCATATTCCTATTGCAAAACTGTATAAATAATTAGAAATTTAAGCTAATAAATGACCTTTTTTTCCCCCCTGAATTAGCTGAGTAATCAACAAATTTGCTAGCATGTTGGGCTATATTGTTTAAAATGTGTTATCTGTAAACTTCCAAGTAGGGAACACAACAGCCTTCTTTTTCTATTTAAAGCAACAATAATCTTGGCATAACCTAAAACCATCGCATTAGATAGAGGTCTCTCTAAATGGATCTCTACTGAAAAAGACATTTTCTAGAAAGATTTAATGCTGAAGGAAACAGTTCACAATTTTCTACAAAGGCCATATACCTTTTAATGTTTTTTAGTTACACCTTTCACTGGAATTTTGAAGGAGAATATAAAATAAAGTGAAGACTGAATAAAATTGAAAACTGGTCTTGTTCTTACTGTGTGCTGCCTTTTATATCCTATAACACTGAGATTCTTATAAAGTAGTGACTCAATGAGTGATCACTGTAGACATGATCAGATCTAAACAAAAAAACAAAGACAAGAAACAGGTGAACTGCCCCGAGACATTGATTGGTGATTGATTATCTAATTGTGCATTCCGAATAAAAACTGTATGCTTAGATGGAAATAAACATTATTGATAGGCTTTGCTTGATATCTATACTCCATATGACTATTCTTCCCATACTTGATAAATAACAGAGCATTTTAATCTTGAAAGGGGCTGGGAAAATTTCAGAAAGATAAAGGTCCGTCATTGAACAGTGTCTGATAGGGAGCCTGTACTATGGCAATGACTGATTTCCAAGTTTATGACCTTGAAATTTTCTTTTCAAATCTGTTTGCCTGATATAAATCTTGGTGACCTCGGAAAAGTATTGTTTTTTCCTTGTATATATTTACGTGTTATAATTTACATCCCTTTTAGTTACAGCTCAACCTCCTACTTCTCTTGGAGAATTATTTTAACATTTTAACCTGTAACTGTATGTGGGACTTATGAAATATTAATAGCATTTATATTAAAGAAAGTTGTGTGTGAGTGGTTATAGATATGATTTGACATGAAACCCCTAGGAAAAGAAGGAATTTATTTAACTTTCATAAAGACATCAGGATATAGCACCATTCCCAACTTCACCTGGTAGACCAAACTGCAGCAGCTTTGCTTCAGCAAATGCTGAAATAGACAAAATAATGTTCTATATTTAAAACTCTGCTCAAATCCTCCCTCTACACACTTCATAATAGACCTGTTTTCTATGTGATGAAAAATAAGACTATTGCAGAATAGGTCATGCTTTTAAAAAATGTTATCAGTAATACTTCCCATGTTAACTGACTGAATGTTTTCTGGTTTTCAATTAACGTATATAATAAAACACAAGGGGGGCGGGAAGAGAAAAAATGGAAAAAAGAAAGGAAAAAAAAAGTTCTGCACAAAACCCCCAGCAAGAATATAATAAACTCATTTGTTAACACTGGCAAATTGAATGGATAATCAGGACTTTCCAAATAGTTCATGTTTAGTGTGAAACCAGTGGATTTAATAATTTTTCATGCATGTAAGATACCCTTAAATCAATTTCTGTTCACATAAGTAAGTTTTCTTATAGAGACAATGAGACTTGAGAATTACAGCCAAATTTTCTCATAGGCACATAAAGTCAGTTCACACTCCATTTAAATGTATTATTCCTACGCAAAGTTTTCTATTTAAATCTATTTTCCCATAAGAAAGGAATTGCTAGAACGTAGTAGAAAGCACAGTCTCAAGTGCTTTTTGCAAGTAGGAGTTAATCATCTGACTGCCACATGAATAACCTGTCCAAATTTCAGATCTTGAAAAGCCTCTTTCAGTTGCATCTGTCCTTAAGGAGACACCTATGTTTTTGATGTTACCACCCTCCAGGCAGCTACAGTTCAGCTCTGGGCCTCTCAAGAAGACAGTCTTTACTGCTTTTGCTGCACTGAGCAGGCCAGCATTTCATTATGACTCATTGTCTGTGCTCCACACACGTTGCCTGGGAAGTTGGAACTGCTAAACCTGTATTTATTAACTTGTAGAGTCTGCAGACATGCCACTCATGACATGCAGGAGGGAGCTCTGTTGAATGGCTGTAATGCTTCCCCTACCAAATGAACAGTCAGGTATAGTTCTGACTGTGTAAGCAAAAACAAATAAAGGTGATGGTGTGTGAAAACAAAAGTAATGTGATTCTCCAAAGTTTTACATTATTTTATTTGCTTTTAATGAAAGTCATTGTGCAAAACAGTCTGAAATAGTCTGCAGATACCTTGGAGGGAAGGGGCAAAAACATCCACAGCTTGCAAGTTAATGATAATTATGCTTAGCCTCAGTGTCAGTTTTAGAAGAAAGCAAAGGCAAGTGTGCTCATGAGCTACATTTTTGGCAGTGGAACTTACCCTTACAAAATGCGATGAAGAAAAATAAAAAATATTAAGAAAACTTAATTATTTAATCTGAATGTTACTAGAACAGTCACAATGTTAATTGACACCTATCATTTAATGTAAATATAGGCCATTAGCTTTAAAGAAATGTAGTCTATAGTCTTTTCTGGAAGGCACATTAGCAGCTCCACTGGAATCAATGGCATTGCTGTTCTAATTTAACAAAAGCCACAAATTCAGCCTGACACCACCAAAATTTCTCATGGACAAGTATTTTATGGCTCCAAAAGCAATTTTATTATTAATATTGCCATCCAGCACACTCCAGATGAATTGTTTCAGTATTTGTCTTGTTTTACCCTAAGACTTCGATTTTTCTTTTAGTTGATTATGGTCAGCTTTAGAGATTGTCTAGTCTGATTTTACTGGAGCATGGAAATAAAATTTTCCAACTTTAATTTTTTGTAAAAAGCATTTAAAAATTCATATTTAATTGTAAATGTCTATTTTTGACATTCATCAACAACTTTATTTGGAGGCTGAAGTTTTCATCATATTCAATAAAAAACTATGCACTTTTATGAAATGTTAATCTAAAAGCATGTCAGATCTGTCTGGAAGGCAATCAGTGGATTAAAGAACTAAGATAAACACTAGGGATTTTTTTATTAACTGTGCTCCCCTCTTGTTCTTACTTTAAATAACTCTGCTCCTGTTTTATATTTAAAATAAACTTTCACTGTTTTGACTTCTCAATTTAAATCAAAATATGAAAACACACACTGATTTAATAAGATAGGGATCAGTTCCAGAATATTTAATTCTTCATTGGCTTTCATTGGATGTAGCTTGAACATATATCACTCTGTCCTAAACTATTTTTAAGACTGGCTTTCTTCTGCAAGACACTAAGGAGAGAAATGCCATACTGACTCCATTTAAAATTATTTGACAAATACACATTGGGATTAAACCTGCCACAACTGGAGATGCAAAGATTGTAAAGTGAGTTGCATTGAACCATCTGAATGTAATAAAAATTACTTAATCTCTAGGACAAGCAATCCTTCAATTACCTACCCAAACCTGGGCTTGGAGGTCAGTTATGTAATAATATATGTTATTTGTCAGGAAACCTTGCCAGAAGAATTTCTCTTTTGTTGCAGATATAAATATGAAACACAGACATCAGACACATAGAAGTGTCATTTTTTTCACATATGTGAACTGAATTTCTGTGTCTGGAATGTCCCTTCTGCAAATGGTTTGAGCTCTGCAAATGGGCTTTTGAAAGGATTTAACAATTCTGAAGTTGCATAATGAGGGGGAGATACTCCTTCTCCAGAGTTATGTTATATTTTCATGGATTCTGGCCACATGCCAAAGGGCTTGGTAGTCATTATTCTGAGTCTCCAAATGATTTCTAGGGATTAAGTGCAAAATAATCGCTTTGAACAGGCCATTTCACCCTGTGGTTAATTTTCTCATGAGACTTGTGAAACAGAACACTTTCTTCCTTTCTGATTCTGGGGAAATGTGAATGCCCAATTTAATGTTTGACACAGTTCTTTGATACTACAGTGATTCCCTGAAATGTTTTTATTATGTTTTTATTATTGTTTAGAACCAATCTGATCCTCCCCTCTATTTAATTATTTTGATGCTCAAAGAGGTTGTTGAAACTCATGCTTTGAGGTTAGGGTTTTGGGTGAGCTGGACACAGTCCAGCAACTATTTTGGGGATGAGTTTGTCAGTCTACCACTAGCAGTGGAACAGAATTTCTCTGGCAATGGGGCCATTTGCAATAGATGCAGGCATGACAGTGACCTCTATGTGCTCATAGGTAAATGTGGGTGTAGAAACTTGAGGAGATTTTCTTTATTACCAAAGCCTGTCATTGATTTTGTGGTTATGTTCGTCCTTGGAAACTATAGAGGATGAGGACATGGGTTTGATGCTCAACATCACCTTTACTGTTCAAGTGTTGACATACACCTTGTTAGCATTTTGGCCTAGACCAGCTAGTAAGGTCCCCCACAACATGAGAACATTGTCTGAGGGACAGAATGGCCTCAAGATTGGTCTGAGTATGTCATCCTCTTTCAGAAGGAAGCTTTTATTTCTATGAGATATTCCAGTTGTCTGAGAGAATGGGTTTGTCATCTAGCATAGGGTGTTTTCATTACTTGTGAGCAGGAAGGGATCCAGATCCCTTGTCTCCTCTGAGATACTGCCACAGTCATGGGACATAGACTCTTTCCAACTCCCTCAAACAAGAGTTTTATGAATTTGCCAAAATATTGGGAAATCTCCTTGATTCCTGTGCAAAATTATGGCAATAACACTCCAAGCAAAATATTTTTCTCTTATATCATGTTAAAATTAGCTGCTAGAGCAGCAATATCTCTCTGAAGTTTGCTCATTGGGGCCCTAATCTTGCTTGTGTCCTCATGTGATACATTAATGGATGTTTGTAATATACAGGTGTTTACACATTTACTATTTCCACATTCAACTCACTCTCTTGCCAAATTGTTGGGAGTTTTATGGGTCACAGATATATTTTCCCCTCGACTTTTGAAGCTTCTGCTTCTTTTGGTAGCAGAGAGAAGTGAGGACTGCAGCAGTGCCTTCTATGAGAAGACACCAGAAGCTGACCTCACGTATGATAGAGCCAATGCCAGCCATTTCCTAGCTGGACCCACTGCTGGCCATGGCCTAACCCATCCATAGTGATGGCACCTCTGGTATAGCAGATTTAAGAAGGGGGGGAAATTGCTGCACAACAGAATGTATGAGAGAAGAGCGAGACTATGAAAGAAACAGCCCTGCACATACCAAGGTTAGTGACAAAGAAGCAGGAGGAGGTGCTCCAGGCACTGTGGCAGAGATTCACTGACTCTGCAGTCAGTGGTAAAGACCATGGTGAGGCAGGCTGTCCTCCTGGAGCACATGTTAGTCCACAGTAATGCAGAGGTCCACCTGCAGCCTGCAAACAACCTCACACTGGAGCACGTGGATGAGTCCTGAAGACAGTTGTGATCTTGTGGACATCCTGTCCTGGAGCAGGCTCCTGGCAGGATCTGTATCCCTGTGTAAGGAGTAGCCCATGATGGTGCAGGCTCCTGACAGGACTCCTAGCCTTCATGGAAAGTGGAGTCCATGCTGGAGCAGCTTGTGAAGAACTGCAGCCCCTGGAAACGACTTCTGTTGAAGAAGTTCCATCTGTCTCCCATGGGAGAGACCCCACACTGGAGATGGGAAGAATGTAAGGTAGAAGAAGCAGCAGAGAGAAAACGTTATAAACTGACTGTAACTCCCATTCCCTGCTCCTCTGCACTGCTCTGGTGCAGACCGTAGAAGAATTGGGAATGACATTTAATCTGGGAAAAAGGACGGGGTTGAGGTAAGGTGGTTTTATCATTTTCTCATTATCCTACTCTGATTAAGTGGCAATAAATTAAAGTACTTTCCACAAGTCAAGTCTGTAATGGTAACGGGGTGATATCTTCCTGTCTTATCTTGACTCGTGAGACTTTTATCCCTTTTCTCTCTCTGTCCTATTGAGAAGGGGAAGCAATAGAACAGTTTGGTGGGTACCTGACAGCAAGCCAGGGTCAACCCACCACGAGTGTCTCCAGTAAGATACTGGAAACAATGTTAGAAGACAATGTTTATTAAAACATATCTAGAAAATAATTATAGAAAGACAATGATCAGAACTTTTACCAATAGTCATCAGTCTTCTTTTGAACTACTATTCTTCAGCAATGCAATAGATTGCCATCTCATTTTCACAATTTTCCTAATCTCTTGGCTTCTTGTTTTTGAAATCTTGATGGTACCAGCAGCTGTTATATGATTGACTGTCTACCCATGCACAGTTGGAAAACAGGTAATAGAGTTGATTTAGACAAGCAATTTTGAATACTAGAAGTTAGCTGGAACTCCAGTTTGGCTAATTTATCCACTTAGAAATTAAACTACATAACATTATTTATGGACAATCTATTGTAACAAAACAAACAAACAAATAAATTAACATTATCTTCCTCCTGCCTGCAGCATACAGTTAAACTTGTAAAATGTGCTTATTTTTTAACTGTTTGGAAAACCAAACCAAAAATTGTCTTCTATAGAAAATTTAGATTTTGTTTCTACAAAATGTTTTAATTTGTTGTCTGAAATTAAAAAAAAATATTTAAAGAAAATTAATTTCTTTCTTAATTGGCAATTTCTCATATTCTCTAGATCCTTTGGTGATCAATATGTTAGTAATTGCTGACCTACCAAACAGTTGCAAAAGACTTAAAGAAAAAAAAAAAGGAAAAAAATTACAAACAAACCATAAACTAACAATCCAAACAGACTGGCAAACAGGGAGGGCAAATGAAAAATAAAAATAATAAATGAACAGGATTTATCTAGTTGTAAATGAATGTATGGGACTGTCACAGCACTCTAGAAAGCAATGCTCAGATTTTTTTTCAGAAAAGTTAAGTGGCCCTTGAATTTAAAAAGACTGAGAAACACTTCTCTACAACAGGGACTGTTGAGATTATACAGACTCTTTGCCAGTGATTAATGGCTGTCTTTCAAATTAACAAGCTGATTCAGAAACTGCATTTCAGAGAGATCTCAAGTTCTTTTTTGGTCCAGCCTTATTATGGTACCTTTCAAGCAATTGTTACTTTTTTCTGAGAGTCATTAGCTAACGGCAGTTCTCTACACCCTCGGTCACTCAGGTGTACAAGAAGAAGAGGACTACTTGATGAAAACAATGATATAAAATAACTTTTCTGAAAGACTGATTTAAGTATCTGTTTCTAGATCTTCATCAGGTTTGATAGAAATTAATTTATTTTTTAGCTTGGGAGCAAAGTGGTGGGGTGGGCCAAAAACACCTAAAAGGTTTTGGCAACTTGTGGTGACTGTCTCTTAAGAGCAGTTAAAGTCTAAAGTCAGTCAGCTGCATAGATACAGCAGGGAGCTTTCAGAAAACATTGACGCCAAAGAGCCACATTAAGCAGCTTATTTGGCTCTGCATTACAAGCTAGAAAAGGTTAAACTTCTTTGTTTTGCTGTCCCCAATTTGTTATATGGTTTAAATTGTTGATTTTAATACCTATTTGCATTTTTATTGAGAAGGGAGAATTATATGGATTGCTATCATTAAACAGCTGTTGGAAACATTTACTAAATTTTGAAATCTGAGATATTATAATGTTTCACAGTCCTTAGAATAGGAAATAACTGGGGAATCAAAGATATTGTGATACAGCAATTGTTGGCAATTTTTGAATTTTTTTTTTAAATAGTAACCACAATGGCGACTAATTATAGACAGAGAAATAATGGCATTATCATACTGACTGTCTTATTTGCTTCAGGGTAAAACTAAATGATATAGTGTCATTTACTGTATAGGAAGCTATATGAACTATTCTAAGATTTTTAAAGGTTCAAATAAAGAAAGGTGGTGGGGGGAGGGGTACTTCAGGGTATTTTTTTCTCCGTACCAACACAAAGGTTTTGGGAGTTGCAGTGCCAGGACTGAGAACAAAGGAGTGATTGATGACTCTAGATTCCAGCTTAATGGTGGGGTGGGTTTGAGAAACAGACCCCCAGCATCTGAGAGTGGGGGGAGAGGCTTTTCCTGTGTGCTGGCTTCACTTGGGTTTGGGCAGCTGCAGGGCTACAAGCCACCATTTGCTGGGCTGGTAAGGGCTCCTTCTGGCTCTGCTCTTTGCCTTCCCTGCTCCATCTCTGGGTACCCTGAGCTTCAGAGAGAGAGAGAGAGAGAGAGAGGAGGGTCACAGCTTCTTCAGGACACACTGCAGACCTTTTTTACCTTCCTAGGGACCAACTTTGACTGCAGGGAGATTTTTGGGAGCTACCACCACCCCCTCAACTTCCAGCATTTCCTTCATTGAACAAAGGACAAGGAGAGACTGCTCTTCCCCACGGAAAAGGCTCCGTCCTGGCCTCACATGAATAATACTGCCTCTTGCCTCTGCCTCACTGGGAAAAGACTGAGCGCTCACCTTGTGGACAGCCACGATGCGACACTGCCACCTGCTGTCCACAAATATAATTGCACCAGGAGGAAATTACAGGGTTTCGGGGGTTGTTCTTTTGGTGCTGGGGGAGTAGTTTGCTCTGGTCTGTTCATACTTCTATCTATATCTATATACACAGTAGTTAAGAAGAGTTTTCCTTCTTATATACGTTTTCTGATTAAAGTTCTTTTTAAACTTAATAAGGGGTGAAGTTGCCGTTGAGTAGTCCCCTCCTCTAGTCTTGGTAAGCACTTTGGTTTCCCTTAAGCTAGGACAGCGATCAACAGCTGATTAGTCTCAAAAATGAGCTGTATTGCCAGTTCTTTCCCTCTGAAGAACTGAAAAAATGTAGTTATTGAACAATTTTGTCTCTTGATGGGATGAACTTAGACAAGTTTTTAATTTTAATTATTCATTTCCCAAGAGACAGCCAGTAGCATTTTGCAGCATATGTGGGCAGCACCTTCTCAACACAGCAGATTAGAGTGGGATCTGCCTTTAAAAGTCTCTTCCTCAGCTTCTCACTGATTGTTCTTACATAAGGATGAACCTGAATAACAATTCTTATTACAAATGTCTGACCCTGAACATTTTGGGGACTTGGCAGCACCTTATCAGAGCTAAACCAATGCAACGTGTTTACCCTTAGTTTTACTAATGTTTCTATAAAGCCTTTACCCTTAAAAGCAGCACTTTCCAGACATCTTGCTTGTCCTTCAATTTAATTATTCTGACATAAAATTGCAGGAAGTGAAAGATGAATGACTATGGTATTTGTTACTGCTATTGGATAATGATGTAACTATGCCACTCTCTTCATTATCTGTAATCCAAATAATTCAAAAGAACATTTGCTTTAAATCTTCATTTATCTTGAAAGAAGTTGATAAGGGACAGAATTACTGACTTTAGGGGTAAAACTAAACAGTAAAGGTAACATTTCTCAACCCAATTTTAAGGATATTAGAAAAATATTTTTTTTAAAAAAAAAGAGTTTGTTATTTATTTTGCTTCACTTGAGGCAGCTGACATCCAGCAAATCATCACATATGTCAATATTTTGTACTCTTAAAAAACTAATTTTGTGTTATGAAGGAAAAATATTTCCATGATAGATTTTATTTTTCTGAAAATGATTTTCAATTATTTCTATAGTATTGGACCTATTTGGAAGGGCTGCCATGAACAAAACCTGGCTATGGAGAAAACTGAGCAAAGGTACAGTGAGACACAGTGTGTCTGAATGATCTTGTTTAAGAACAGCTGTAAGAAAAAGATCTGTGCATTGAATACCAGACTATAGCACAACACCTTCTCTAGTATATGTATTTTATAGGTTTGGCTCAAGCAAGACAGACTATATTATAATCACCTGTACAAACAAGTAAGTGGAATATATGCTGAACCAATACACCTTGAATTAAACCATTATTGCTCTCATAGTATTGTACTGACTTCACATGTTGGACTCTATGAACAAAATGTGGACGTGTAGCCCTGTAGCAGAACATTTTTAATACAGTGTAGAGTATAAACTCAGATCTTGGGTAGACACTAATGTTTTCATGCACAGTTCTCTCACAGGTAACTTTAAGATACTGCTCCTATAATGGCCATGTGATACAGTTTGATAGAAGTAACAAGCTAAATAGCCATAACTCCTCATGGAGTTCAAATTTTTTAACCTCACCTGAGAATCAGGGGAGTTCTGTTGCATAAGAATTTCTTATGCTCTGTTTGATATTTTATCCTTCAGCCTGGAAATATTAAAATATATTATTAAAACAATATTTATTCTAGCTGTTTATTTCCCACAGTGATTATATATGGTCCTATTCACCTACCTCATCTTGCATGAATTTCATCCTAGCCATCAAGGGACACATATACAGATGCTTGTACTTGCTGCCTTTTTTCAGTTGGAGTATTTCTGCAACATTTCTTTCTGCCTTTGGCCATTGTCATTGCCCATGTATTCTATATGGCAAGCCAGCTATCTCTCTCTGCCACCTCCAGAAAACTCTTGGAATATTTGTTCTGCCTTTTTTTACTGAATCTGAAAGTGTCGGATATAGAGAGAGCCCACCTCTCATTAAAAAACATGCTCACTAAACAAGGTAATTCGGCTGCTGGGCTCTCCCCACAAGAACGGTTAAATAAAGCATTATATGTTCTGAATTTTTTAAATAGACTGCACGAGGATAATTCTCCCATTGAGCGACATTTTAGAATTGAAAGATTAAAAAAGGGTGAGGCCAAGGTATGGTTCCGTGACATTGCCACGGGAGAGTGGGTTGGTCCTGTGCCATTGCTCACATGGGGCAGAGGCCATGCGTGTGTCTCCACAGGGTCTGGTCCTCGGTGGATCCCCTCCAGGTGCATCAGGTTCCACCAGAAAGATACCCTGGCAGGGTGGGCAGCAGCAGAGGAAGAAGACGACTGGGGCCTCACCTTGCTGTTTAGATAATTGTGTTGATCAATTGATTTTTTTTTTCTTTTTTTTAGCTAGTTAATGGGCNCCATCTCCGCCCCTCGTCCCCGCCCTCATCCGGGAACTTTGTGCGCGCCCCCTTATAAGCGAGCGCGCGACATTAAACTTGGCTTTTTCCTCGTGGACTCCCGCCTGGTCTGCGTCTGTTCCGGCCGGAGGGGTCGCGCCGGGCCGGGAGCGGGAAGAGCCGACCCTAGCTTCTAAGGGGCTTGATTCTAGGAAGCGCCGCTGCCGGAGGCGGCTCACCGCGTTCCTAGCCTTGCTCCTGGGAGCGTGAAAACCCTCTCCACTATATTAGTGGGATTAAAATCCACTGAGATGAAAGCTCATTTCTCACCACTGTAGTGTGATGCCACCATAAAATGATGTTTAACAAGACCTGTCAAATAAAAATGGCTGATGGTGTATTTATTGAAATATGGTTTTGATCAAACATGTTTTGCTACTGAATCAGAGAATGATCAACCAATAATTGTGTATAGAAGATATTTTTTCTAATAATAAATTATTAATATTAATAATATAAATTTTAGAAAGAGGGGGATTTTCTTGAGATTTAACACAATAAAATTTTGCATCAGTTTGAGGGGGACACAATGAAAAAAAAAATCTCTTTTTATTCAGTTGCCCATTTATCATGGCATGGCAAGACCAGCAATAATAAAAAGTCATTCTCCATTTCACTGTTCTTTCTTATGATTATCTTCCCACACCACTGCCTAAGAGTGGAGCTGAAAAAAGAAAGGGGTTCCATCGATTGCTTTCCAGACAGGAGATTTTTTAAAGGACTCAGTCCTGCTGCACATTAAGCACCATAAATTGAGGACAAATAGCACCATACAAGTAAATACAGTAATATAAATATATTATTTATAGCAATATATTTACGTCATACATGGTAAATATACTTGGGCATATTTTAAGGTGGAAGAGATCAGAATCAGGAGGTATCATACTCATGAAATTATTCTCCGGTGGTTTTGCACACTCGTATTGACAAGGCATCGAAATTATAGCCTCTAATCCCCAAGCATGTCTTTCTGCAGCTCAGTCTTAATTTAGTGGCAGAAACCGACACAACCACCCAATTTCTAGCTTTTTCTGCACTATAGAATTTCTCCTTAGTTCTGTTAATTTCATTTCTTTATTACTGTGCATTGCTTCTTTTGTTTAACTCTGCTGTCACACACTTCCCTACAGGTTTTGCCACACTTTTTATTACACTCTTGATAACATCTGCTTGTGGCTTCATGAGCTGATTGAGAGATTTTAGGGGAGACTGGAATGATTTCAGATTAGGCAAGAAAAGAGAAATATGGGGTAGGAAGGTGAGTAGAGCAAGCTGCAATAAAAGGAACAGAAAGTACATTTCTCTGAGGACTTAGTTCACATCTGTTAAAAGGAACACTTTTTAAAATGGGCATTTCATATTAATTTTTCTTTCTTTTAACATACAGCTCCTTCAAGTAGTTTGGTTACCATGGATACACTCTTGACCTGTTAATAATCTTAATGGAACTTAATTAGAGTAAGATAAAAAATGACATTAATATTCCCCCCCAAACAACCAAAAAAAAAAAAGAAAGAAAATATTTTGCTTGAAAATACATAGTCACTTTTTTGGAGGGGGGGAGCTGTACTTATTTATATTTAAGCAAATCAAATGAGATCCTATTTTTCACACCAAAAGAAAAAATCCTAGCACAAGCCAAAAGAAAAATATCTCTGTTTAAATTTTTTGCTACAATTGCTCCAAAAATAAAATCCTACGAAACAATAGTAGGCCTCTTGTGACCTGCTGCTGAGATGATAATGGTATTGGAAGAGCTGTTTCCGTGGACAGAGCCCTCCTAGACAATGTGTATTGGCTCATTGTAATGTCATCTTGTGTTAAAAACCTAACTCCTGGGGGAACCTAAGGCACAACGTGGGGACATAACACAAATCAACTTTTTGTATGCAATTATATTACACAAAGATATGGACTGAATCACATGTGAATCTGCTTCATTATAGCTATCATTATAGTAATTTTAAGATGCCATTCCAAATTCTTACTCTGTGTTCCTGTGCTTTAAAATGGTCTTAATATATAATTTCACATTGCTGAAAAGACAGCAATATAAAGCAAAAAAAAAAATTGGGAAAAGCAAAAATCTTCTGTAGTTTTTCCCTGTCCCTAGACACTACCATGACTCCTGTAAGATCAAGGCTCTATGTCTCTGGGGGCAACAGTTGTACTTCTCCTTGTGACACTCTTTATTTGGCTTTTAATACAAAACCCCACCATTTAGGAGTAACTAAGGTAAGTGACTGCTATCTCTGATGGTTTTTCACATATCCAGTGAACTAAAAAATCTCATTCCCTCACCAAAAATTTTAAAAGGTATGGTAGCTGCAGCTGTCCTTTCTAAGGAAGAGGTACATGCCTTTGCTTCCTGGGTAAAGGAAAATATTCTTCCGTGGGAATTCATGGAGGTGTTTAGTTCCTGTGCAGAGAATATCTGCATAAATGTAATGTAATAAAACATATGCTAGCTCTGCAAGAGCAGACATTCTGTCTGTGATAGACCCTAAAACAGGTGTGTCTCAGCAATCTAACAGGTCCTGCTGGGTGTTCACAAGCCAGATACAAAAATCTTTCTGCATCTCATTGAGTTAGAATCTATAAAGATAGATATTTACAAAGTCTGCAGCTGAATTCAAGGTGCTACTAGTCCACTAAAAAAAAAGGGTACTTTGGAGAGGAAGAGCAAATGTGTTAACAAGACACCTGGACAATCTCAAGTCTGGACTTTGCTTACAGAAAGGGTGACAGAATGCAGCCCATGGTGAATTATATTATTGAGTATCTGCAAATACACAGATATCTCCAAGAAAGCCTACATTCTGTATTGTCTAGGGAAGAATATTCTATGAATTAAAATGAGAAAAGGCTGAGATAGTAGGATTTAATCTGAGGAGAATCACTGATCAAAGCAACCTGTGCTACACATGAAAGTATATTCAACTCCAAGTTTCATTTGGTTTCATAACTTGCTACTGGCTGCTGTTCAGTTTGTAGCATGGGCAAATCTGGGATATCAAATCAAGGTGTGTCAGAGCTGTAAGTTTGTATGTCTACATGGGATTTCAACATGAGTTCCTGTGATTTCAATATGAGTTCCTTATATATTTAATTTCCAAATTATATTTTCTGAACAAATTGCAGCAAAAATAGCAACTTGACAATATATATACTGACAAGTATAAAATATAGCAGACTGAATGGATAAAATGGAATAACATATATGATGTATTTTAGATTAACCAGAAACTGTTCTGCATCGTACTTTCTGTTTTATAAAAAATGTTACATTACTGTTTGAAATCAGAAAATGAAACAAAAGTGCTATAAAGATGTGGTCTCAGATTATGTCTCTTGGCACAAGACAAACCATCCCTTTTTCATATAATTTGTCTCTTTTACTGCTTTTAGTTTGAAATACACAATTTAAGACAACGAAAAAGTAGAATATACTAAGCTGATGATGAAAGGGTTTGCTCTTGTATGTGTAAGGCAAGACAGATTCAGATATTACAAAGCCAGGAAAAAATGTTGTTTCAGCTCCCTGTATAATGCACACCATATCACATAATTGAATTATTTCTCACTTGATTCAAGATGCACTTTTGAAAACCACTGAGTTTTCACTATTCAGTCACTCCTTGTATCATTTCAGAAAGCTGTTCTGGTGGTAGCTGTGCTGTTAAACAAAACAACAAAAAACCCAAGCAAAACATGAGCAGGTGCCCTGTTTCTGCACTTATCTTCCTCCAATTTTCAGCCATTAGAAGCTGTATTTTTTCTGAATGACTGTAGAACTTACGACTGTCAACTACTTCTTCCTTGAACAGGTATTTATAGACTCTAAGCTACCTCTTATCTCTCTTTGTTAAACTAGAACATTTAACTAATCACTATGTGCAAAATAACAATCCAAGATACTTTTCTGATTCGATCTGCTACTTATGTATGAAATATTCAGGGAAAGTTGCCCTAGCTAAATCTAATTTGTCACCTTCCTTACTGCCTTGAACTATATACTGAGGTGTCTAACAACAATGCCTACTCTGAGATTATTCATTTGCTCAAAAAATCTGCAGATAAATGAGCTCTATTTCTGGATACGTTCAGGTATCAGATACACATGTGACAACACTATAATTATACCAAGCTCCCTAAAGTTTCTATAATTTTCAGTTTTTTTAATGAACAAATAACATTTGTAAGATATACATTAAAAAATGCCTCACATTACCTCTATTACACAGTTGTTTAGTTCAGTTCTAATTACAGCTACTTTAACATCCTGCCAAAAGAATTATATTTTGTACCCAATGCAACATTATTTTCTCCATTTAAGGACTGAGGTTGAAATATGTAGCAAATCACTGTCAGACATTTACTGCAGTCTTTTCATGTCCCTGTTTTCTCTCATAATTGTTCCCAGTTTTGTGAAACCAAAGCTTTTAAACAGCAAATGTATGCTGGTATATGAGCAAGTTCATGTGAAGAATAAATATGCACATTTTCTCACTCTCTAAATATGAAAGTCATGATCATTCAAATTTAGTAACTTTTCAGCTCTCTGATCCTTTCCTCTGTCTCTACCAGGAGGGGACCTAATATTGTTTTTTCTTATAGGAGAAAATGTGTTAAGCAACGTTTAGGAATTGTACTATCAGTACATTCTCTTCAGTGGATATAAAGGTGTCAGATAAGACCAGAGAAATTATATTCTGCTCAGCTGTTAACTGTTCCCTGTATTTCATCTTCTACAAGCAATATTTTAAAGAGACCTATAATGTCCTCAATTAATGGCCAAGGTAGTCACAGAAGGTAAAAAGGAGAACAGTGAGCACTACCAAGCAGCCAGCTTTACTTCCATACCCAGTAGGAACATGCAGCAGATCCTGCTAGAAGACATGCCTATATATATGAAAGACAGGGAGGAGATTAGAGACAGTCAACAAGGCTTCATCAAGGGCAAATCATGCCTGAATAATCTAGTCATCCTCTACAGTGGAATGACTGCATCAGTGGACAAGGAAAGAGCTACAAATGTCATCTACCTAGACTTCTAAGACAGCCTCCCACAGCATTCTGGCCACTAGATTGGACAGAGATGAGTTTGGGAGTTGGACTATCAGACTGCTAAGGAATTGGCTGGATAGATGTATACAACGAGTTATTTATAGTCAATGGCTCAAGGTCAAAGTAGAAATCAATAACTAGTAGCATCCCTCAAGAGTCTGTGCTGGGACCAATAGTGTCTGTTATCTTCATCAATGACATAAAACAGTGGGATTAAATGCACCCTCACAAGTTTGCAGGCAACATCAAGGTGAAATGGTAAAGTCGCATTCCAAGAGGGAAAAAATGTCAACCAGAAGGATCTTGACATGTTTGAGGAATGATCCAATGTGAATCTCATGAGGTCCAACAAGGCCAAATGCAAGGTCCTGTGCATGGGTCAGGGTAACCTCTGGTATCATCATATGTAAGAGGGATGAATTAATTGAGAGCAGGCCTGTAGAGAAGGACTCGAGGGCTTTGGTGGACCTGACAATGTGCATTTGCAGGCCAGAAAGCCAACTGTACCCTGCATTGCATCAAAGGCATCATTGCTTGTAGGTCAAAGGAGCTGATTCTCTTTCACTGCTCTGCTCTTGTGAAGCCCCACATTGAGTACTGCATCTGTCTCTGGGGCCCAACGGAAAGCCATGGATCCAGAGTGCATCCAGAGGAGAGGCCAAAAAATTGTAAGAAGGCTGGAACACTTATGCCATGAGGAAAGTCTGAGAGAGGTTTGGTTTTTCAGTCTGGAGAAGACAAGGCTCTGAGAGATTCTATTAGAGCCTTTAAATATATATAGGGGGCTTAAAGAAAAACAAAGACTTTTTACTGAGGGCTGTATTGACAGGACAAGGGACAATGGGTTTAAATTAAAGGACAGTAACTTTAGATTGAACATAAGGAATATATTTTTTTTATTATGAGGATGATAAGGGCTTGGAATGGGATGCCCAGAGAAGGTGTTAATGTTCCATCATTGAAAAGTGTTTAAGGCCAAATTGGATGGTGCTTTGAGCAACGTTGTGTAGTGAAAGATGTCCCTGATCATTGCAATGCAGGCTGGACTAGATGATTTTCAAAGGTCTCTTTCAAACCAAGCCATTCTATGATTTTATGAAAATACCTTCACAAAATTAAACACATATCTATTTGTCTCGCTATCTACTGGTATAACAGTCTTTGCCATAGTCTGTCTGTGTATGATAAAAAGTTCATTTTTCTTAGATAAACAGTCATGCAAGTCATACAAACTCCCTGTTGAACTTCATTCAGAACAAATTGGTTCTTCAAGTACATAAGTTTTTACATGTTAAAACATCACTGGAGAGCAAAACAAACATTCTGTTTCTTCAGGCATTGAAATAATAGATTTTTCCTTTAGTCATATCTTATAGCTTTTGCAACAAAATAGTTTTATAGAAACATGATTCATTGCTACTGTAAAAATGAAGTCAGTTTTAATACAAAACAACAAAACATTAGCAAACAACAACACTAACTACTACCACATTGTGAAACTATTGCTAGCTTCAAGCAAATTCCAAATGTCCAATAGTGCTGATCACTAGCAAGCTGCTGTCTGTACTTCCACTGAAGTTTGTCTCCACTTCAAAACTAAGAAATCACAGAGATTTTATTTTCCAATTTATTTCAGGAGGTGCTGCATTGTCAGATTTATCAGGGCAAGTTCATAGGCTCTCACTGGACACTCTGCTTAACAACAACACCAGGGCAAGCCCGTGATGGGGTAAAATAATATTCACAGAATTGCATCAACTCACACCAGCTGAGGTTTGGTCCTTGTAAGCCCCAACACTCCAACAGCTCTGTTGATAATCTAAAAAGTTAAAAGATTTCTCCTGATATAGAACTGGCACTTAGATACACTTAGATCTTTCAAGGACCTAGGTTTGATCCATCTAGATAAAAGTAGGTTTTATTGCTTATATATGGATGAAATTGTGTGGTCTAATTTGTATTTTATTGACTTCTTTGTATTCATAATTTGTCAAACTAAAAGCAAGGAGGGTGGTGTTACTCCTCAAATCCCAAAATTTTAAGGAAAGTGTTAGGACAGATAGTTACAGGCATACCACTCATGGAAGGAATAGCTCTGAAAAGATTGTCCAGATCTGAAATTCTTTTCCCGTGTTATCTCCAGAGATGTGTGAAAAGAGACTTTTGGGGTTTTTTACTTAGTTTAAACCAAATTCATTCTTGACATCCTTACTCCTATGGTTTCTGTAGCGATTTCCTGGGAAGGGGGAACACAGTTTTGTTCAACTGTGAGATGGATGGAATGGACGAAATTTATTTTGTCTTTGTACAATTTGACAGCAAAGATTTTTGTAGGCTTTAGATATAAAATCTAGTGGTCAAATATTATAAACTTCTACAATAAAATTTGTGAGTACCATGATCCAAAGCAGTACCCAAAACACAAACTAGAAACAAACTTCAAAGCTTTTTCAGATTGCCAAAAATATGCTTAACTGAAAATGAAAACAATTAAAATGAAAAAGAAATTTGAAATTAAAATTAAAGTGAGGATGAAAAGAACAATGAACTCACATACACCCTGAACATGACAGTCTTTAAATTCAGTTATGGTTTCTTTTGTTTTATTTGGGTTTGGGGATGCTTTTTGTTTTCTTTTGGTTTGTATTTTTTTTTAAGATCATGTTATTTCTAAAAGCACCAAAATTAAGACTCCTTCTATAACTCTTAGGAAAATAAATTAAAAAACCAAACTGAAACAAAACAAAAAATGTCTTGCAAGATTTGTTTTTGACTCTTTTCATAAAAATTTCAGGTAAGTGCAAAGTAGTTTAGATGATTAGTCAAATGGAACTAAATTTTAGATAATGTAAGGTTTGACTACCACCAATTAGGATAGAATTTTCTTTTAAAAACTGTAAGAAAAGTTTTAATATAAGGTAAATTAGAGAAATCAGTACTAAACATTTTTTTCTGGTTTTAGCATCAGTATTGCTAACAGTAAATTTTCAATACATGAATTAATCACAGAACCATAGAAAGCCTTAGGTTGGAAGGGACCTTGAAGTTCACCCAATTCAACCCCCCCATTTACATTACATTTACACATACATATATGCATTTGTAATACATATGTTCTGATCCTTCTTTTTTCTTAAAAACTCCAATAAATATTTTAGTGGGAAGTAAGAGCATATTTTCATGTGAAAGGTACCTAAAAAACTTTGTTTTAAAAATGGAACTCTTTTTATATTTTTTTCTTCTGGAGCAGTCATTTAAAATATCTGAAAAAAATCAACATCAGAGAATACAAAAAAAATTCTACTGCATGGACATTTTGCCATTTGTTTTTATTCTAAATAATGATATAAAACATGGAATTTTCCCAGAATTATTCCCTGAAGCATCTCACTTCATTGCTTCTGATAAAGGCTAAGACAGTTCTTTAGGAACTGAAATGATAACTTTGGTTGTTCACTCGTCTGCTTAAACTTAAAAAAAAATAATTTTACCTACCATTAAACTCTTCTTCTTCAATGAATTATTTCCTCAACTTTTGTTTTCCAATGACGTCTACAGCATGGAATGCTGCCCTTGGCCAGGCTCTTCAGCTGAACTCATGACCTATGACACATCACATCAGTAGAGCACAAGGCAAGATGAAGGCATGTGACAAATGATGTGGCCAGACCTGCAGTGAAACGATGATCCCCTCAAATCACAAGTGACCAGTAGTTCAGCCACGAGAAATTCTACTTGAATTCAGAGGGAATGTTGTGATCTGGTTTAATTAAAAAAAACAGTTTTGTTTCTGTGTAAACATGTTGTATTTTAGTTTTTCAGGAGAGAATAATTTTTTGAAAAATCATTAATTGCCTAAAGTAACTCTGAACTCTTTGTAACATGTACAGTCTCTTTAGGCAATATTAGAGAACAAAATTCCCGTACCAGTTTTATCTAATATAAAATAGATTAAAAAAATATTTTTCTTTTGCCATTTGATATTTTTCAGTTGGCCCAGAGAGTACTCTCAGCATTTTCGTTTGCCTATTCACAGGGAGATGCTAGAGGCACTATGCTTTATATTTTTGTGGTTATATTTCTAAAGCTGGTATTTTAGCTTCCTTTACTTTCATACCTTTCATGCTTAAAAGAAACCTATTCTAAAACACAGGCGTTATACAAGAGTTTTCATCAAGAATCCAAATGGTTTTATACCTGTAAGGAAGATAGTGATTATAGGGTGTTACATGAAAGGTATCTGTAATTGAAATACTGAAACAAGATGTTTTAAGAAGTTTAGCATGTGTTTCTATGTACATGTGGGATGGAGAGGACACTGTCAAGAGTGAGTGTGTAGATAATTAATGGATGACAATAATATGAGAGGAAAAAAAACACAAAACGTTGCTTAATACCCTCAGGCTTATGTAAAAACCCAATAAATGCAGATTGCATGGGTAAAGAGAAGAAAAATTAGTGTGCATGAAGGAATAATTGAAAGCTGCATTCATGTTAGCATATTGTTTTAATTATTCATTGACAGAAAACCTGTGGATAAAAACCCACTAATCTTTAATCTCACAAACCCTCAGGCCCAAAAGACCTATTGAGGATGTAAAGACATTAATAAAGAGGTAGACAAAATCAAGGAGGATTTATAAATTGCCCTCAGTGTTCATTAGAAGCATAAATTTTGTAGAGATTTCATAAATTAGACTAAATAATTCAGTTTTATTTAGCTGGTACTGCTGCATATTTTAGAGTGATACAGAACAGTAATAACAGACATTCCAGGCTACAAAAAAAATAATTAAATAATAATTGCTCTACCCTTGTTATCTTCAGCAGCTATCTTTCTATGGAAGAAATGGGAATCATGCTTAGTCTGGAATAATTCTTAAGAGAGATCCCACTTCACAAATCTTCAAGTTTTTAATAAAAATTACAATCTTAGTGATTGACATCATGACAAAACTGACCTTGTCAAATGAACATCCAAATATCAAAAAGAATAAAAATCAAACAAATGAACAAGAAAATATGGAAGGGAAAAAAAAAAGATAAATCTGAAGTTTTGGAAGGGTTTCTTATGTTTGCTTGAAAAATATTCTTCTGTTTTACTCCCCATGCAGATATTTTTCACAGTTCACATGATAAAGCAGAGCTCAGTTATCCCAGCTTGATATTTCATTCAATTTGAAGCTGAAGCATGGTGATGTCTATAGCTCTGAATATTACAAGTAGGATATTTACTAGATGTGAAGCAAATCCGTTGAGAGAATTGAAACATGTTGCCTATTTCAAACTAGTGGTGGACAAGGCCCATCCTGACCTGAATTGCCTGATGCTGCATGATTCCCCCAGGTATTTCCATGTTAGTCTGGTCAATATAAAAATTTAAACATTGTCCTGTGGTTTTGCAAAGTGTTACAGGGAAACTTTAGCTCCAAGGGCTAATACATCTCCCATGAAATCGTGACCAGCCCAACTTAACCGACTTTCTGGCTCTTAGTGCTTCCAGAGGAGCACAAACAAGTAGGAATGAGGATCTGGCTATGTGTCTAATCCTACATGGACCAGAATAAATCTCTTCAACTCCTTTCAAGTCTTCTGAGGCTGGCAATCATTAGCATACAAATAATTACAGAACCAATACTATCTTAAGCTTTAAAAAATCCTTTGACTTTTGCCTGTCATGAAGCACTTCAGGTGTTTCACGTATATACACTGGAGTCAGCAAAATGTATGACTTACATGGCTTATATTTGTCACTCTGCAGAGTGTAGATTAGCAAAACAGATGTGCAAAGCCTGGGACAAATCTGGCTGTGCTGAATTTGACCGTGAGCAAAAAGAAATCTGCATCTTGCTATGATTAAACTCAGCCGGAAGAGTCACAATAAATTGTGTTAAATCAAGCATGACTCTACAAAGTCTTAATACAGATCAAAGGAATTTAGAGATGATTTTTCATGGTTAGGCATCCAAAATACAGAATGGACAGAAATGAAGGAAGTAAGACAAAAAAACACATTACAATGACCCATATATGGTCTCAACATTTGTATTACTCGAATTTGTATTAACAGAGAAGTATACTACACTGGTTCTGTTTGTTTATATAAACAATTCTAAGGACCTTCTCCTGCTGAGTCAATGACATTGGAAATATTTCAATCTGGAATTTTTTACAGCTTGGCCTCATGCTTAACTTCCTAGTTAAGAGATAAATCTAGAAAGGAAAAGGTAGAGAAGGTGCAAAAGGGTACAAATACTGCATTTTTCTCTGACAGTATAGCATTAGGAATATAGCATTACAATATGCCTGTTGTCTCCTCTGTGTGACAGATTGCTGCTTTAGATGTGGAAGATAATTAGCATGCATCCTGGAGAATTTTACCTGTGATGCAGATACCCAGGTATGCAGTGCAGGAGAGGAAGAAAAATATGGGGCAAATCTAGAAGTCATTTTTCAAACCCCTGAAGATTTATGGAAACTAAAAAATGTTAGTTTCTGAATCTAAATGGGTACCAAAGGCAGTGTAAGGCAAGAAGACAAATTTCAAAATTGTCTCTTAAAATTTATTGGTATAGTAAAAATTTGGTATGTCTTGGGCAGGTATAACATCTAATGTCTGTCACTTTAGTGACCACTGTAACAGGGAATTGTACTTGATATCTTGCAGAACAGAAAGATTAAAGGTGTGGCTGCACATAGAGCACATTATTAGTTGTGTCTTTTCGCTTTTGCTGTCCCTACTCAATAAAAAAATGTGGAGGAATACAATTAAATTTCACATAAAGGAAAATCTGAGCATTAATGTGCAAAGTATCTCATGTGTTTTATTAATGTGGGGTGTTAAGTGCTTGCAAACCTACAGAACAGGATCGAGAGAATTAGATTTGGTCTGGATTTTGCAAACACTTATCAATAAACATTTCTCATATTGATTGTTCTGTTCACATTGCTGGGCTGTGTAACTCATAAATTACATCTATGTTGCTCAACGTTAACTGAACTGTTAAAAGAGACATGCTTTCCAGATGTGGAATTGCTTTTATTTCAATCTTTGTCACATTCTATTTTTGTGTGTTGGTATAAGCCAATTTTATTTCTTGCTTATGTGCTTGATACTTAGAATACATACATGAAATGTTGCCTTGGTTCAGAAAAAGTATTCACTGATTATTTTAAGTTTTCATTGAAATTCTTAAGCTATATTGTGCAGGGTTAAAGGTAAACCAGCAGGAGAAATGGACCCACCACAAGAGAGATTTTAAGTCAGAGTTACAATTTAATGAAAGATATTACAATAAATACACTGACACAAAGAGAAATTGCTTTCAACTCACAAAAACCCAGCAGTATAACCCAGTGTCCCGGGGCACAAACCCAAAGGGGTTTTGTAGGGAGAGGGCTTGAAAGCCCTGGCTATAGCCCTAGCTATGCACAACCCACTTAGCCCCGTGCTGACAGGCAAGCCAAGGACGCTGTAACCTTAAGAGGCCTGACAGTGGGTAAACAACTTCGAAGCCGGGGGGGAAAACAAGACCCCGGCGGCGCCAGCACCACAAGGCTGGCTGTGTGGAGAGAGCCCTCTACCCAATCAGTCAGCCCATGCTGCTGCGAGGACAGTCCCATCTGACCAATGGGAGGTTGTTATTGCGTGCGTGTTATATTAACCTGTTTATTCTCTCATAAATTTGAAGCAAAGCACTTATCTCTATGAGAATTGAGTTTGACTTTGGTGCAGGAACCCAGGGAACCGTTGGGGTGCTAGCACAGGTGCGGGAAAAGATCAGAACAAGAGGACATTTCCCAACAGGGTTTGTTAGCCCTTGTGCTGAGACCCACGTAGTTCCCCCAAGTCCAAAGCAAAAGGAAGTGAAGAACCTGTTGGTGCAGGTGATGGCTGTAGTCTGGTCAAGGTTCTGGTCCTCCTCCCAATCCTGAGTAGTGGTCCTGAGGTCTTCAAACCCCCATATTATGTACACTGAGGTCCAGGTGGGAGCACCCAGTAACTCCCCCAGGGCGGAGAGTTACACAATCGATGATTGACTCTGTGAGTCATGGGGTATTTTGGAGTCGTTGATGGCCCATTAGCACCCTCAGGCTGGGTGTGGAAATGCTAATGACTTCCTAGAAAGAAGTTGCCACAGCTCTTATCTCACAGGCTTCTTTCACACCCTGGGGGGGTCAGGTGTATCCTGGGCAGCTGCTGTAAGTGGTCCATTGTTAACAGTTCTTGGGAAATGAATAGAGGATGTGGAATACATAGCTTTGATCACCCACACACAGTGATAAACTGGTCCCACCTGCTGAACTAGGACATATATTTAAATCCCTAGGACTTTTTGTACCACCTACTGTGAAAGCTTGTCTTTCCGAGTACTGGCATTAAGCACAGAAACTGAGGGACAGCATAAAATGTTACTTCAGATCACCTTTGCAAATACTTTAGAACCTTGTATCTCTGTATTTTTGAAAAATACCGTGGCATTACAGCTCTGCTGCAAATCATGAATGCAAATTACTTTATATATAAAAAAGCAATATATTATTTATTATATTTTCAAATTGCTTACTTCAAAGCAGAGAACATTAATAAACATCAAGGAATTTAAAGTGGTGGTAGTGCAAGAATGCAGAGAAGACTTATGTCTACGTCTGAAATACTGTTTTATTACTCTTCAGCTAACTAGTCTGCCAATTAAATGCCAGGGCATTGCTGCCTCGCAGTCACTAGAAACTGTGGAAAACTTGATCGAATTATGGAACAAAAATGTAAGGAATATAGTCCTAAAATAAAAAATATGAACAACAGGAAGAGCCTGTTGCCCAGTTGTTCAGTCAAGGGAAACTGTTAGACCACATGTTCCTCATACTGTGCTAGAACAAGGATTTATAACTAAGGACCTTGCTTTCAGGTCCTAATTTAACAGTGCAAGCCATACTCTAGCTTGAACAAGAATTTATTTTGAGGTTTAGTGGGAATTTATTGCTGATCTTTAATGTTTGTCTTTGTAAGTGTAATAAATCCAGCATCAGTGAACAAGTGGTAGTCAGGTGGACAATCCATCTGCAATCAGTTTATACATGATTTTTTTCCTCCTCTGCAGCATCCTACATCTTCATAGCTCTTGACCTCATGATTTCTGATATCCAAGATTTCACTCCCCTCTGCAGCCTTGCAACCAACTCCCTGACCTTTCACACCTGTGTCTTCTCCTTTCTGGTTTTAGGGTTTTGCAAGCTGTCTCTCATCACAAATGTCAGTTGTAAATTGATTTTCCTCGATTAGATTTTCAAACAGGTCAGCTTGTGACACTTGCAACCTCTTATAATATGACCTGCTACCCCATCAAACTCCAGCTTCATCTCCTCCTCAAGGTTTTAAGTGCTCTCATAGGGTTGTTTATTGTTTTCAGAAGAAATATGAAACTACAACAGGACCCAGGAGAATCAGAAAATCAACCCAAAAACTGTTGCAGAGGGGGACAAGAGAGCATTTCTGACTCAAAGCTGTGCAATAAGATGCCACCCTAAGAGCAAGGCTTTTTCTTATAAATGTGAGATATCAAAAGTCAGACCTACATTTTTGCTCGTCCTTTCCAGCCACCTCCTTGTTGACAGTTTTTATAAATTTCTTTCTTATAGTCCTTGAATTTTTTGATTGATCTTTTTGAACTCTGGTACCAGTCTACTCTTCTGTAATCTTCTTCAGTGATATGACTCTGTCAGCCCACAACCTGTAGTTGTACTCAAATCCTATCTTAAAACCCATGGAGCCACAATGAAAAAGGAGATTGTTGTGCTATTTTTGCATGAAAAGTAGAAGGTCAAATGTTCTAAGGAAAAATATATCCTATCCATGCCTGTGCCGAACAGCTTGGTTATCCAGTCAGTGGAATTCACTGCCCTGCTATTGCCTTGGCTAAGAGTTGGGTCACAGCTTTCAAACACATGCACAAGTGTTATAGTTTCAAAATCTTTCATGGAAGTTTTTCTCTCCCTTACCACCACAGTGGTTTGGGAGTTGAAGAGCCAGGGCAAGATGGCTTGCTGAAGCCCAGCCCACCACTAACTTGTCCCAGAACCAGCTAACAAAGGGACGGCTTACAGCTTTGCATTCCAACTTGATGACTGGGGGAGGTGAGGAAAGGAGGGAGAGGGGTTTTTCCTGGTGCTGACCACACTTCGCTCCTTGATCTGCATGGGTGCAGACTGCTGTTTGCTAGGCTGATGGAGGCACTGGGAGGGAGTCTTGTTTCTGACTTGCTCCCTGACTCCACGCGCCTTGTGTCATCACTCAGAGAGAGCGATCACCACTTCCTGGATTCACTGCAGACTTCTTGAGGGGCCAACACCATCTACAGAGGAGTTGCTGCCCCTTTCCCCCTTCCCCCCAACCCCACAATGCTTTTCTGGACAAAGGACAGTAGGAGAGGGTCTTGGCANCCCCCCCACACACACACATAATGCTTTTCCAGAGAGAGGGCAGTAGGAGAGGATCTTTGCACTGCCCATGGGAAAGGTTTCATCCTGTCCCTGTGACCACCATGAGTTTCAGAGCCAGTGCCTCTCCCTGGTCCCTGTCTTTGCTTCGCCAGAGCCTGTGAGTGACTCATTGTGGCTGCTGCCTCCCAAGGCATGGCATTTCCTCCTGCTGTCTGTAAATACATCTGCACTGAAAGGGCAGAGATAGGACTTGATTTGTTTGAAAGTTTTGGTTACGGTGTAGCTGTTTGTTTTGTTCTGGTTTTGGTTATGTGTATATATATATATATATATATATATATTTGTAGTAAAGAACTGTTACCCTCTTCTATGCGTTTTCTGATTAAAGTCTCTTAATTTCAAAGGTTGTGGTGGGTTTTGGGAAGAGGCCCCTTTCCTAGTCCAGATAGACATCTTAGTTTCTTTTAAACTGAGACAACAAGGGAGTCCTGGATCTGTATAGCATTTGGGTCAGAAATTCTTTCCCTACGAAGAGCTCCACATGCATCAGGTGGCAGGATAAAGACCTTATATATTGTGCTTTCACAGCTATGCAAAGTCCTGCAATATTAATGAGAAAGCTGCAGCAGTAGCAGTACTAGAAGAGAAGTTTCCTTAGTGCTAGCTACTGACATTTGGAACAAAGATCTTGAATAAAATGGCTTGCTTTTTTTTCAAGAAGCTCCCATTCTTGTAGTATCTCTGGAAACAAGAAATATAGTTAGGAGACCTCTTCTTTGAATAAATAAACACCTCAGTGTCTAAATGCTGACTTGTCAGGAAAGACTTTGTTAAGTTTATGTAATATATGCTCTAATAATATAAAAAATAAATTGGAAGGGCACTGAGATTTTTTATTGATCCAGAACATATCATATTTCAGAAATACAAATTCCCCTTCAAATAAGAAACTCCTCTGTTTGGAAATCTCTAGGATAACATAGGTTTTTCAAAAAAATAGTTGAAATATGCAACTATTTTTCCTCTTCTTCCTATTTTCACAGCATAAAACACTGACAGAAGACTTCAGTAATAAGAAGCTAAATACATTTTAGGTCAAAATACAGTGGCCTCAAATGAAAGATAATTTTGTTTTGGACAGCTTTATAATGAGTGCTCTAAACCACAGTTGGACCTAAATGAGATGCCCCACTTTCTCTTTGATCTCTTGTGAATTTATTAAGATAACAAAAATGTTTTTAGAGAACATACCAATCACTTTTAGAATATCTTGGCCTTCATGTACCCACTGCATAGGAGAAAAAAAAAGTAAACTAAAAGCTTTAAAATGGCATTGCAAACAAGGTGTACCTTGCAATGCTTCCTTCTGTTTAGTCTTCCAAATGTATAAAGGGATATTATAATATCCAAAGTAAACAAACCCTCATTACACTGGCTTTTAATATTGTAAACTTTGGTAATGTAGAAAATACTCAGACATAATTAATATATTGATAGGAACTGTGTTAAGTGACAATTATTAAAAATAATCAAGAAAACTGAATTGCTTTGGGAATCAGAGCCAAAGAATCAATGTATATTTATGTCTAGCAGATATTTTAAGTGTAAGTCAACAGCAAAGGATTCTATAGCTTTGAAAGTCTTCTCTGAAATATTATTGAGTCACTCGGTACAAAAAAAAATTAAGCTACAGGTCTTTGTAAATACATGAATAAATGCACAAGCCTAAAAAAATCACAGGCACCTAAAATTTAATAGCTTTTTTCCTGAACGCTAATGAGTTCCTTATGCTTATCATTGTTTCAGTTAAAAAAACCTACAGTAATGGAACAAGTAAACTGCTCCTGTGTTTCTGTGATTGACACATTTTCTTATTGGCACTATGTGCTCTCATTTCATCCCACCATCTTTTTGCCAAAATGAATGGTCAGCATCCTAAACACTTCAATGAACAGGTATACACCGCAGTTTTCATATAATGGAAAATCTTTGATAGCTCAGTCCCGCATCCATAGAATTAATATTTATGCATTCATCAATCACTCTAAATGATACTTTTATAGTGGAGGTACCTTTATAACCTTTGTTTCTTGGTCAACATGAAACAGAAAACATAAAGCAATTCCCTCTTGTCAAAAGGAAAAAAAAATAGTGTGCTTTTAGTGGGGGAAGAGCAGGGGAAGGCTGCAGTCAAAACTGAGCTACACATTATATTGATATTCCATTACAAAGGTATCTACTTCTTCTAATTTAGTTTGTGGTTTGCTAGAAAGCTATCTGAGTCAAGGGTTCTTCAGAAAATTTGCAGTCTGAACTCTGCCTGATGGAGGTTCAGTTTATGAAGGAGGATGTCTGGATAAGATAAGAGCTGGCAATAAAGTCTGTTGCCTGTTAGTTGCCATAATCATAGAGGAAACTCCCACTCAGTCTTCTGTCCAGTCAGTTTGAAAGGACTTTTCTGCTGTCTGTAGATATCCTCCACTAGCTTCCTTCCTACTCAAAACTGCATTAAGGATTGTTACATGTATGAGTTTGCAAGACAATAGCGTAATGTTTTCAATATATTTCCTCATTTTCTTAAAATACTTGCAAGTCTGTTCCTGTGTGTAATGCAAGCTTGCAGAAAGGGGTTTCACAGAATCACAGAATATACTGAGTTGGAAGGGACCCACAAGGATCATCGAGTCTAACTCTTAGCCCTGCACATCCCCAAGAGCCACACCATGTGCCTGAGCGTATCATCCAAATGCTGCTTGAACTGTGTCAGGCTTGGTGCTGTGACCACTTCCCCAAGGACCCTATTCCAGCATCCAACCGCTCTGGGTGAAGAACTTTTTTCTGATAACGAACCTAAAACTCCCTTGGCACAACTTCAGGCCATTCCCTCTGCTCCTGTCACTCCTCTCACTGGTCACCACAGAGAACAGATCAGTGTCTGCTCCATGAAACTAGGCAGCAATTTTTGCATATGAAGGGAGGAGACTGTGAATGTGGGATCAGCAAGTAACAGTGCAGAGAGGTGAGCTGCTCTGTGGTGGTACACACTAGGACTGGCTACTGGCATGGCAGGGAAGGATAATGGATGAGACACAGTTCATCCCATCACTGGTGGCTTCCATGCTTTCCTCTTTAGTGATTAAACAGGTAGGAAATCAACTGAGCAGCTTTGAGTTAAACCAGGACAGCATGTGGGGTTTTCCGATGTCTGGGTTTTTTTTTCTGACAAAAACTGGAATGACACAACAGTAACATGACTCATTTTAATTTGCATAACCCACAGTCATCTAGGTGCAAGCCTTGAGAGGTCATACCCCGGTGTTCCTTTAGAAATGGCCTTAGGAGGCTCAACAATGCCCAGGCTATGTGGAGGAACTAGTATTGTGTTTTCCCACATGGTCATGCAGAGACATAGACGGCTGTTTCCCTTACATCAAGGGGCAGGAGCAGCTAGCCTTATCTCAAGCCAACTTTAGAGCAAAGTACAATTTAAAAAATGTCAGGCAGTTCATGAAAATGGCTTTCAGGCCTCAATTAGGTGTTGCTGGAAATCTATATAATCCACATATAAAATTCTAAAAAATACTCATTTGAGTAATAATGAGTTGTTTGGATTTTTTTTTTTTTTTACCTAATACTATTGCATACCGTCAGACTTGGAAACTCTGAATCTATATAAAAAAATTTACTTGTTATTCACTGTTAGTATTAATTCAAGACTATATTTCAGAACAAAGCAAATTAAATAAGTCATCTGTACATACCATCTGAGTTTTCAATATTAACGAAGATAGGCTGCTCTCTGTGAATAATGAGCAGCAAGTGCATTTCAGACTTAAGACGTACAATATTTGTTGGGTTTTACTGTTGATATTATTGTATATTTTTTTTTTTTATTTTTTGAGACTGTAATATGTACCTGGAGCCTTGGGGATTTTTGTCAGAAATGGTTTACACAGGCTTATCATATCTATCTATATATCTATATCTATATTGATATCTATATATATATTTATATATTTATATGTGTGTGTGTGTATATGTATATGTGTGTGTATATATATATGTATATATGTATATATAGTAGTAAAACCAAAATAATTTAGGAAAATTATTATTCACTTGGTTTGGTCATTTTGCAGCACTTTCATTCCAGCTGCCTGCAATGCCTGTTTTTACTACATCTCTGATACTTAAGCACACTGGAATCAAATGTTAGTTCACATGACCCATTTTAAGAGGATGCAGTCAAGGGTATTGATAGCGAAAAATGTTTCAAAATAAATAACTGCTAAGAAGCTTTTTGTCTGTTTAGCAGCAAAGCTATTTATTGACAATGTTGGAGGCAAGCCAGTTCATACTGGACAAAAACTTGCCTAACTTGTTTGTGTAAAATGAGCCATTTATAATCTTGAGTTCATAGTTACAGCTTCTAATTTCCATATCAATGACTGGGCGAAATCTTGGGTGGCACTTTCCTTTTGGCTTGAAATTTGGGTAGTGATCTCTTGACTTCACACCTCGGGTGGTCTTGAAGCATCTTCATCACTGTTGGACTTACGCCTTTTTTTTGTTCAATGACATGACCTGTCAAACATGTAACATCTTGGCTTTAACTCTACAAAACTCATGGATCTTTACCGTTTCATCCTATTGAAGTAGGTAGCTTACTTTAGTGTACGACTTGTAATACACAGTACACTGGTCTCCATAACTGCTAGATAGTACGTACCAGAACAAAGCAACTCCAGCATTTTTTCATGAGTTAAGCGGCCTTGCTGTGGAAACAACATTTTGCAAAGCAGAATTAGAAATTTCACAAAACTAGGGGGTTTGGTCTCTTTTCTCTTTCAGTAAAAAGTTTACATCTTCTGTTAATTACATTTAGCAGAGCAAGTAGTGCTCAACATGGATCAGTGAGTATGCTTAATTTCTTGAAGGAATTTAATTCCCTGCAGTACAGAACTCTGAATGTGATTCTATTTCTTTGTGGTACTCTACAAGAATACCACAAGTACTAGTACAAGTACTTGTAGAAATATACAAGAGACTCTCTCTTGGAATAGCTTCTAATAACATCACAGTTGGGGTTGATGCCATTTGCAAGTACATGGTACTGTTTTTTCCATCCCCAGGAAACCAACGCAGTGAATTGTAGAACTAAAAATACTCTTCAGGGGATCACTATATGCTGCAACAGTTCCCACATGGCACCCTAGAAGATGACGCTTAAACTGTAAGACGTCTAGACAGTGGCAGCAACGAAAGCAAATAAATTTTTATGGCTCTTTAGTGATTTGGGGCTAGTTTGGTACCTCTTACACTTCTGCTTCCCACGAGGTGAGATAGCAAGTTTTCATACTCAGAAAACCTAATTCAGTGAATACAAGCTTTGCATATCACTGAGTTTTGATATCATGCTATTTAAAGAGTCCTCAGAAACAAACTTTCCCTTTGTTTATTTTTCCATATTAATTAACATTATGAATCTATCTAGATATTTAGATCAGGCAGAAACAAGGTAGACATTGCTAATGCTATTATTTTCACAAGTACTTCAGGAATTGCTTCCTTCTGTGCCTCAAGTCTTAGGAAATAGAAATTAGATATTGAAAGCATAGACTTTTCATGGCAAATCGTGTGTTCCAAATAGATTTCTGAAAGATACTGAAAAAAGCATAGTTTCAGCTATGAAGAAAGCATATTTTAAGATAATGTTACTATGCCTAATGTTAGTTCACTTTTGATAAATACAAGTGCCACATACTGCCTTAGTTCAGTTAATGAGCCGAAGCAAGATCTTCTTGTCTTGGGAAATAGTACTTTATCCGCAGCTGTAAGAGTTTCCATGGAATTTAAAGTCATATATTACTCAGAAAAACCCTATAAAATTATTGCTTTAGTATTGTTTCATTCTTAATATTGCCTTTGTGTTAAGATTACTGTTTGTTCAAGTGTGCTTGGCATTGTTCTGGTCTGAGTTAATTCTCATGTTCTCCTTGTCTAGTATTTATGGCCCAATCTAAACTTTCTTCATTAAACTTGATCATATGTGGATTAATTTAGTCTAAAAACTTTTTACCTCTCAACTTCTGATACCAAAAACACAGATACAGATTTTTACTACATCTTCATATTCCAATCTCATAAAAAAGTCTATCCTAAATAATCTTTATACACTTATACCCTGCATGACTGGGAAAGTGTGTGAAACATTGTTTCTGCAAAAGGAATGATAAAGTTGAAGACAAAATGCAAATCACAAAACCTGCAAATCTCCCTGCTTAAGATATTTTCCTTTACTATGGTCATTAACTCTTTCAGATAGAAAGGAAGAAAGCTGGAGTTGCTTTTAGTAAAAAGAAGTCATTATACATTTATAATGGTACAAAGAAGGAGGCAAGGGACATACGACTTCTTGTACTTAATCAATCTGTTTTTCCTCTTCAGACTAGGTTGTCTGGACTTGAAACTCTCCACTACAAAATAAACAAACAAACAAACTAAAAAACCCCAAAAGAACAAAAAACAAAAGAAACAAAGACAAAAACCCAGTTAAAAAAAAACACCCCAAATAAAAATTTACTGGATCAGAGATGTGTCTTGGGTTGAGCTGGCAAAATGCCAGCTGCCCAAGTACAGATAAAAAGCGTTCCTCCTCCCCCCAACCAGCCAGAGGGAGAAAGAAGAGGGAGAGGGAAAAAAAAACTCAAACAGGTTTATGCTGAAACTAACTACATGTATTTATACAGAAAAGAGAAAATTAAAAGAAAACTACAGTATAACACACACTTATACAAGTTATATATAACTTCCCACTTCCCAGTAAGCGCAAATTTTACCATTTTAACTACAAATCATTCTAAAGAAGTCAATTCCCCAAAGACAGACTTAAGCAAAGAGAAGAACTAAGAACAAACATTTTACTTCCCTAAGATAACATGATGGTGAGCCGGTGCTGTGGGCTTGGGCCTCCCCGTCCCTCCTGGGACAGCACGGTGTGTCCTGCTGGGGCAACAGCTACGAAGCAACTGCCCAAGCCTCTCCCACACACTGGATTTTACTTCTTTTGAGATGATGTAGTATGGTATGGAATACAATATTGGCTAAAAGAAGTGAGCTGTTAGCTAGCCCAGCCCAGCTCAAGTCAGCTGACAATTCTAGGCCTAATCTGAATTTTAAAGCCTAAATTTAGGCCCACCTGGCTAAACCCATGACAAGATGGTACAATCATTACTGTTTGAAAACTTGTTAGCTTGCTTTGTTATATCTACAGAGAAGAAAATCTTTGGAAAACCTTGGAAGTGAACCCTAGGCTGAAAAAAAAGGGAGTAGCAATATGATTTATTTAATCCCACAGAATCAATAATGTAATTATTTTAATATTAATATTAATACTGTAAAAGGCTGTATAAAATACCATAAACAAGAGGAAAGAATTTAAATTTTTCATAATTTTTAAATTGTCTTATACAAATGGCTAATCCTTCTGAATTCTTATGCCATCTTTTTGATTCCTCTAGGCCTTATATTTTGCAAATACTTTACAAATATTTCTACTTAATGCACTTTTGGTGAATGGAAGATAAGACAAACCTCTTTAATTGTTTTGGGGTTTTGGAGATCTCCTGAAATAATATATCTGTATGTTTGTTTTATGGGTTTTTTTAGCTTTTTGCCTGTAAAAATAAATGCTTGCACCTTTTATCTGTTCTGCTTATTTCCAACATCCTGTGTGAATTCAGGCAAAGACAGGTGGATTTGTCCCCTCCTATGGACAACCCAAGTAAGGTCTTATTTATGCAGAAATTTTACCTCAAGAAGGCTGAAAATCAAGCAGTGACCTAGGAGAACCACAAGTAAGAGGAGACATTTCAAAGATGCAATACCACAAAGAAGTTTGAAAGAGTTACAGTTGTTTGATTAGGGAAAAAAGGGGCAGTGGAAGATTCTTGCAAAGATAATTGTCTTTTTATCCATCAGCAACAAGGAAAAGAAAGCTATAGCAGGAAACAATTAAAATATATTTTAGGAAAAACTGTCTAACTATGAGGACAAAGAGGCCTGGATTGTGTTGCCAAGAGATGCAGTAGGGGAGATCTTGGAGAACATAAGCAGAAAATCAGGGCTGACGCAGAAGTAATTCAACTAGGGATGTGGTCTTCATGAGCTTTCGCTCAGGCTTATTTTACAGGGAAAGATCACCTGACTATACTGCTTTCCTAGTTTAGTTAATTGAATTGGCTCCATAACTTCCTTGTGTGAAAGGAAGGATCAAAACCAAAGCAAGTTCAGTAATGTGTAGACAAACTTGGACTGAGATTAATCATGTGAGTGTTTTATATGTGCTGCTCCATACACACTTAAGTTCCCCAAAAGTAAATTGCCAAAGTTCCAATGAACTTATGTAGACACCTTCAACCATATTCTCTTATCTCATATGGACTGTCAGTTTTCCATGACAAATGTTACAGTAATTAAACATAAACTGTAGTGCCACATTTTCATAATCATTTAAAATAAACTTCTTTTGAGGTCTTCCTTTTTGTTTTCAGGTCATTAAGTTTATGGCTCTCGCTTTGCACAGTTAAAAGTGATTCTTCAAAAGTTTAGCAGTAAAGTGTAGGTGATGCTGTGAAAAAAGTTGGAGTGAAAAAAATTAAATACTGAATTTTTAAATGCTATTTGCGTGTTTTCCTTTCAAATACTCTTTGACTAGAGGTAATTTTTCTTATCCTCTAGGTACCTCATACTTCTTCTCTTTCACAAAAAAAAAATAAAAATAATGATATGCCTATCTCATAGGACAGATGAGAAGTTGATTATTCTATAATCACAACATTATAGAGTCATATCATGGTTTCAGTTGTAATGGACCTTAAAGATGATCTAGTTCCAACACCACTGCCATGGGCAAGGAGAAACTTCCACTAGACGAGGTGGTTCAGGGCTCCATCCAGCCTGGACTTCAACACTTCCAGGGATGAGGCATTCACAGCTTCACCTATTCCCCGTCCTTCACCACCATCACAGCAAAGAATTTCTTCCTAATATCTAATCTAAGCCTACTCTCTTTCAGTTTAAAGTCATTCTTCCTTTTCCTATCGCTATATTCTCTTGTCAAAATTGCGTTCCAGCTTTCGTGTGGCTGTCTTTGGAAGGCTGCTGTATGGTCTCCACAGAGCCTTCTCTTCTCCAGTCTGAACAACCCCAAACATCTTATCCTGACTTCATAGAAGAGGCACTTCAGGCAAAAATGCAGTTTGACAATAATGTAGTTTGAGTACTTCTGATGATATACACCTTGCATTTATGTATATTACACTTGTTGTTTTGTTAATTGCTAACCTTTATCATTGCTAGCTTCTGTTTCATTGCAGCTCTGTATTTCATGGATTGAAGTATAATTTTCAGCAGTACCACAGCTAAGATGATGGCTTTTATGGAAACCTGACCTATGACTCATACTACAGGTTGTTGGGGGTTTTTTTCAACATTATTAACACAGTGAAAATCTCTCAGTCTCAGTTCCTCTGTGTTAAAAATGATTAATTAGTAGAGAGGTGTGTCTTAAGGAAAATAAAGCTCAATTGTATTTTAATGTAGTACTATTCTTGGGAAACCTTTAAAGGCTCTGCAAATGAACAACGTGGAAGCTGTGCTTTATCCAACTCTGACTCTATCCTCTCCCTAAGAGGTCTATAAAGCATCCACAAGGTGGCATTATGTAATATTATTTTTCAGTTTTCTTTGATATCACACTGTGACTTCTTGATTTAAATTAATTATTATTTCCCTTGGATACAGTGTTATATGTGTTTGGTCTAGTGAACACTATTCTAATAATTAAATATGCTTTTCACCTAGGTAGACCATAAACCACCAAAACTCAATTCTAGGAGTTTCATCCATGCTAAAGGCTCTGTATATGATTAAATTGAAAAAAAAAAAAAAGGCAAAAACCTGCGTATTTTTTTCCAAAGGAACGAATTCCCATTGTTATCTGCTGAAATACCTCCATGGGTGTTGAATAACATTACATACAGCCATAAGGAAATATTGGATTTTGCACAGATTTATAACCAAGGAAGAACTCATTCTTTTGAAAAGTTGGCTAATTTTATCAACTCATTAAAAAGAATGTACAGACACATTTGAAATATGAATGTAATCAAGAAACAACATATTTCTTCTTTCCCTGAACTTGAACAGTATTTCAATACTGAGTGTATGTGTTATTTGAACCCACATTTCTTGATAGAGAAGATGGGGAAAAAAATCTTATCAGATCACTGTTAAGATAGAAGACCCATCCTTGCAACTGCCTCTCAGAGACTGTTGACTTTCAGAAGTGATTCTGGACTTGATTTAAGCCAAATATTGAGGAATGATCCAATATTGACCAGGTCTCTGTTATAGGATGAACAGACTTCTGTAACTTCAGGTACTGTTGTCGAAACTTACATACTTGTTATAATAATTAAATTTAATGGCAAACTCATAACAGCAAATATTCTTCCAGATGGTTCTAGAAAGTTCAAAGACTTCTCAAAATATAAATTATGTTTTAAAATTCAGTCACTAAGAGGTTCCAGAAAAGTTTTCAAATGAAAAATTAATGTTTGCTAAGTTTTCATCTACCTGAGAGACTTCCCTACTAAGTATGCTTTTCTTCTAATTTTCTTCAGTGAAGGAAAAAAATTAAAGTCTATTTAGTATTTAATACCAGAGCAGAGTAAAAATGCATTATTCCTCTGTTGTCTTTGGCAGTTGTAAGAGTGCCAATGCCAAACACATGAGTAATGAATTAAGTCTCAGGGGGGATAAAAAAAGCATGAATAATCAGAAGATATATGAAAACAACATGGGTTAATTTTCAAATTGCTAGGTAGGATTTTTGCAGTGAAATATGTTCCATCCAAAAAATAAAAATAAGTTAAAGATGGTTTTACATAATCTTATCTTTTCAGGAATGACAACCACATTAGAAGAAAAGCTTTGAACAATGTGGAGTAAAAGTGCTGGGGATATCACTAGTGGCGTATAAATGCTACAATGTCCAAAAGCAAAGTCTGCTTCTGGTCTGTTAGCCAGTAAAAAACTAAGCACTTATTCGATGTTTTCACTTATACTAAGGCTTTTAACATGTTTAAAAGATGAAGGCAATATACTTTAAAAAGGCCTACCTAAAAGTGTATTCATTTCTATGACAAAAAACTGGTATCTGCACCTCGGAGAGGAATGGGACATAATCATATCACAATTTAACGTAGAGATTCTATAATTAACTCAGAATCATGTGATCCTGGATACAGCATTGATCAACCTAACCTAAATTCATTAGTCTCTTTTGAACATGCAACTGACTTGATGAGGCCCCTTCCAACCTCAGTTATATGATTCAATTTTTTATACTAATGAAGTAATAACAGCGATTACTTTTTTGCCTATAGGTAATTTCAAATCATTTATAAGCAAGTAAGTGGTGATGTTTTCACTTCCAGTGTTTATCATAAATCTCAGATTTTTAGCACAATCTGTGCTTTAATCTTGCCCAACACTAGCACCAAAAGCATTAATATTTAACAGCACTATGTCTCTGGTGAAACTATAAAGTAAATATTATTTTAACAAACACAATTAAATACAATAAATTGACTGTGTGCCAAAGCAATGACTGGAAAAATAATTTCTTCTTTTTCTAAATGTGTCTTTTAACTGTTAAAATAACAATTTTTATGAACATTTGTAAATTGTAGCAATTTAGTTCGGTAGTCTAGAATATATTTAGTGTATGCAATTATGTTTGTTGACATTTCATTTACAATTTATCCCTAATTCTCTTGATTTCTATGAAACAAGAGTTAAGTCTTTGACTCCAGATTTTTTTAAGTAACATTCTTGAGAGTATTAGTAATAAAAACTTAGATGTGTTTATGAAAAAAATCAGAACTCAAGCAGGGAGCAATTCACAGCTTCTGAATATGTAGCCACTGAATATGTGATGTATGGAGGTACCTAGTAAAAAAAAATAGATTTTTTTAAAACAATTTATTCTGGAAACAAAGAAACTCTGAAAGATTGCTCAGCTAGATGATCAGGGAAACTGGCAACAGTATTTTCAACTGAAGTAATCACTTCAGATTAGATATTAAATACTGTATGAAGTAATACTATACAGGCAACTATATGAGTAGTAAAGATAAGAAGACTAAAAAAGGAAAGTAATAAGCACGGTGTGGCTAAAAGATGGTCAATGGCAAGCAATCTTTGTAGCTCACTTAGAGTTCAAGACAATGAGAAAGTCTACCAAGTCTTCAATGAATAAATATTGGATATGAATGGGCTTTTATTAGACAAGTTAATATTAGAAAAACGTGGTATCTTAAGACAAGGAGAAAATTTATTATTAACATATATAGGTGAGAGAGGGTTTAGAACACTTCCAAAAATGAAAAAAAAAGATAATAACGTCCAACTCAGTTCAGTAACTGTGTAACTGTATATTATGCCATAGGGATGAAATCTTGTGATATCTAGTTCTAAACTTAAGAAGGAGAAGAAAAGGAAACCGAAGGGGAGGCAAGGCAAAGCAAAACNAGAAAAGAAGAAGAAAAGAAGAAATAACTTGATCATCTATGAACCCTGAGAACATACTTTAGTTACGCATCTAGACTGTGAGACAAAAGGATGCAAGAAATTGTAGTCACAATATGGCATAAACTGTCTCACATCCATTCTGACAGGGGCTAAAGCCCACCATAGCATACTAGTCATGCCCTCAACATTGCATTTGGCTTGATGTCTGTCATTTGGCTTGGTGTCTGCCATGGTTTAACCCCAGCTGGCAACTGGAGTTAGCATCACACCTCTGCTCACCCGTTTAGCCCTGGCAGGATGAAGGAAACCACTGGAAGAGTAGAAGGGAGAAAAGTTGTGGGCTGAGATAGACAGTTTAATAGGCAAAGCAAAAGCCTCATGTGCTAGCAAAGCAAAACAAGGATTTCATTCCCCACTTCCCATGGGCAGGCAGGTGTTCAGCCATCTTCACGAAAGCAGGTCTCCATCATGAGAAATGGTGACTTGGGAAGGCAAAAGCCTTGACTCCAAACATGTCTCTCCTTCCATCTTCTTCTTACCCCAGCTTTATATGCTGAGCATGATGACATGTGGTGTACAATATCCCTTGGGTCAGTTGGAGTCAGATGTCCCAGATGTGTCCCCTCTCAACTCCTCCAGCACCCCCAGCCTCTTCAGTAGTGGGGCAGTATGAGAAGCAGAAAAGGCCTTGTTGATGTGTAAGCACCTCTCAACAGGAACAAAAATATCCCTCTGCTATCAGCACTGTTTTCAGACAAATACAAAACACAGCCCCAGACTAACCACTATGGAGAAAATTAAAGCTATTTCAACCAAAACCCTCAAAGCATCCTCTCAAGGAGATACCCTGTAGCTCTAGGAGGTAAGTATTATTTCAAGGAATTTTTGGTTCAAAGCACCCGACATCTTTGTTGCAACTCTCCAGACTACTGGTATGAAGACATTGTGAAGTTACACAATGCATACCCTAGAGCATGGTTTTGATGTTCTTTCAAGGTAACTGGAGGTACAAAACTTGATGATTGTGCTGGAGGACTGTGTACAGACAGGAGACTCAGGCTTGGTGCAATATAATGGATGGAACATTTCAAGAATCACCTGTTCCTAGGACTTGTTTTTGAAAGAGCTACTGTAAGTGGTCCAAAATACATCTAATGAGCATGCTGAGAAGCTAAACAGTGTGGGACATGCAGGTTTCAGTGTTCACACATGCCTGTTTATTCTCTTTTGCCCTAATGCCAATTAAGATAGTCAGTTCATCACAAGAGTGACCATTTGAAGGGAGCTTAGAAAACTGAAGAAATGTGAATATCATGGGTCAATAAAAACATATGAGAGCAATTCTCTTCGAGGCCTTAAGCAAGTTTAAGAAGAAACCATCAATCTTCTAGACTAAAAATATGTCAATATCTTAACACATCGAATGGAAATTTTGGAAATTGCAGGCGAGTCAGTATGCATCTATCACAACAGTGCACTTATTTATCGTTGTATTTTATGTATTCTATGACAAGGGGTGGAAAAACCTAAAGTGATATCTCTAACATAGTTGCTTTAATTGACAACGTATTTCAGGAGGGTGGGCAACACCACTGTGTGCACATCCTTCAATGGTACTTGAGTTATGGTACTTTGAGTACCATAACTGTATATTCATTTTACAGTTGTAAGAGACTGAATGAAGTAGTAGTGCATGAACAGGATGTTTTGAACCCCTCTGAGGTAATTTGGATAATAAACTGAAAAATAACTGATTGTTAAAAGGCTGCAAAAGTTGCTGTTACTGGATAGTGAATGTCATAAAAGAAGATTTAGATAACAAAAAATTACCACGTGGAAAAAACCAAACCAATCAAACCTACAGATGATGCTCACTAAGGACGAAGAGTCTTGAGCTGACAATGAAGTTCAAACTTTTAGGGAGTATTACAGGCAATTTAAAGGAAAGGAAAACTATTTCATTTATGGTTTGCAATGTAATGCTTGCAATTTAGAATCTAAGAGCTTTTGTGTGGCTGTATGTGAATTTTTAATGTTGCCTAAACTAGCAATAAACCATGAAGTATGTTTGGGAAAATTTCTTGGCAATGTCCTTCCAAAGCACATAAAAACATTCTTCGCAAAGTAGTAATGACTAACTATGATATCTGTTTTATATGCTCCATGTACATTTTACTTCTCTATCTCCTTCCTGTTTTTCAGAAATACATCTTCCACACACAAATAGAATAAAGTAGTAATGGCATTTTGTGTGAGTTCTTTAAGAGGCAGAAATGAACCAGTTTGTTAGTTGGCTGTCTCAAGATCTAGAAGTCTTAGGAAGTTTAGCATGACATGCTGAGATGAAATTCACTTTGGGATCAGAACAGACTCATGGAAAAGCAGCACAACAGAAAAGGACTTGACAGTACTGGTGGATCTGGCCTCAGTTTGCTACTAAGCATGAGTCAGAAGTGCATGTTTGTACTGATTTACTGTATACTGGACTACACGTGCAAAATCATAACTGTCAGGTCAAGGAAAGTGATTATTACTCTCAGCTCAGACCTTGGAGTACCACATCTGGAAAAAAATTTTGTGCTCTAGTGAAAGAGCTGTATCAATACACAGAAGAGAATTCAGTGGAGGACTCTTATGGTCAGGAAGGAGCTGGAACCTTGGGAAGACCAATGGAATGGGCTTTATTTAGCCTGCATAAAAAAAGAAAAAAAAAAAGAAATGGAAACCTAATTAGGCTTTCTCTGCTTAGAAGGGTGTTGCAGATACCGAAGCCAGACATTTGTCCAAGGCCAGGAGTCAACAGACAAAAGTTGAAACAAAGAAAATCTAATTTGCTATAAGGAAAAAGCTCTTGACATGAGACTGATAAAATACAGGAATGGTTTGTCCAAGGAGGCTTTGGAGTCTCCGTCCATGAAGATTTCCAGAAGTCATATGAATATGACTTTGAACAGCCAGATCTGACAAAAGCTATCTGTGCTTTGAGGGGGAGATCGGACCTCCAGAGCTCCCTTCAAACTGAATTGTCCTGTGATTTCACCATTCTGATTCTATTTCTCTGTAATGTTTGATCTGCAAAATAAGAAAATTTCAAGGGCAAGAGGTCCCTGTGACAGTTTCACTAACTCTCTTTATTTTCATGATTAGCATTCTTATTTAAAATTGTATTTAAGATCTTAAGCTTTGAGCAGTAGATTCAATTTACATCATCTTGCATGTATCACAGACATAGCCAACTCAGTGCTAAAAGAGGCAACCTAAGACTTACTGCAAGTGTTATGGGGTAGTAGCCCACTAACAGGCAAACACCACACAATCTCTTTGCAGGTCTTGATCTCATATCCACTGCAATCAGAGAGAAACCTGAAAGATGATGGCTTATAACAAAGAGCAAAGGGAATACTTAAAAAACGTATTTCTCATCAGGTCAAGCCAAAAAATATTGTATTTAACACTTTCTTCACTATGCTTCTTTTAAATTTGACACCAAAAATAACAAATCAACTTCATTGTTTTGTAGTTTGCAGATTGTTAAGTTTCTGATGAATTATTTTTTTAAAACCAGAAATCTGATATTCAAGAATATATTCAAGAATAATGAAATGCTCTAAAATGTTTTTTAGTTTGAATAAATTAGACAAAATGTAATGTAAATGGTTGCAGGAGAAGCTCTCTGATAAGCAGAAGAAAGAAATCATGGAGGAGGAACTGTTCCTCATTACATTACTGATTATTGCTGTGAGTCATGGAAGAGAATTACACCACACCATGATAAGGGTCACCAATGCCAAATCAGAGCAAGTGTCTTCAGACTCCTGAGTCTCATTCTCCAAAGTTCTCCTTCAGTTTTCTTTTGTATAATTCTTTAAAATTCCTTCCAAAAAGACATTGAAATACAATGGCCTTGAAATGGGGTTTTAAAATCCACTCACATTTCTTTATGTTAGTCTTAAATGAGTTCATGGATTACTACAAAGAAACTTTTGTCATAGTGTATTCTGCTATTTCTGCTTTCTAGGATACCAAAGTTCTTTTACTCTTCTGAATATTCTTAGCATTTGTGAACATTTTGATAGAACAGAAATTATGATAATAATTTTATCATTTGAATACTTTAAAATATGCAGCCTTGTGCTTTGGAAACATCAGAGTAATTCTCTCTCATTTTATGTTGAAACTGTTACATTTAAGATATACGCACAGAAGGAAAAGCAAATCATTACATTAATTTTTGAATCATGATAATTACCTGCATAATGTTGTCTGTAAAATGGATGAATCCACCTTAGCAGTGCTAAGAACAATTCAGACATGAAGAATAGCATCAATGTGAAAACATGACAAGAAATCAGAATTCAGCTTGTTATTTATGCAGAAGTGCTGCATCATAGAGATTTTTAACCTTCTTTCAGAGATAAAACTAGAGAATGTGGATTTTTTCCCCCATACCTTTTTGTCACAGTAAAAAATAAAAGCAAAACTAAAAAGGCCAAGAACAAGTTGAGCTTTCTTCTTAAGGGCTTTAGACAGTTTTCCACTATTTTTATAAAGTCAGGTTGTATTCCATTTCTAAATTCATAAGAGTATGACTGCACTAGTAATTTAAAATGGAAAAAGTATTACATTTTTATATAATTAACATATTTACCTCCCCAGCAATACCACCACCCTAACAGAGAGAGATGGAGCTCAGAAGCTCTTCGGGTACGATTCTACTTTAAATATGACTGAAGATTGTTGTTATAAAACCAGTAAAGATGCTGCATAAGAATAATATTTTGAGTAGCTTATGGGACAAATTTTAAACTCAGAGTTCAATTCTTGATCTGTTACTATATGACATGCCACATATCTACCTTATTTCTAAGTTTTCTGTTAAAAAAACGTAGATAATAATGGTGATTTATTTCTATAATTCAGAGGATCCAGAGGAGATTCCTTATATAGAGTTTGGCTTGCTTTTGTAGTTTTTTGGGGGTTCTTTAACATAATTTATTTTACAAGTGTGAAGCTTTTACCCAATCTCACCACCCACGTGGGAGGTATTTTTTATTATGTTGATCTTCTGAATGGAAAAACTCTGATATATAGAGATGTTAATGTTGACATTTCCACAAGCTCATGCAGAGACAGCAACCTACTCTGAAAGGGCACAGCATGTTCATGGTTCCTATGGGTATTTTCAGAACAATATTTTTCAAAATACTCTATTCCTGCAGTCTGGGAGTACCTAAGAGAAACTACACATTTATGGTTTTCACAAATAACACTTACAGGGACAAATTATGTCAATGATGAATTAATACAATTAATGTTGAGTTTTTCCTGATGAAATAACGTTACTACGCAAGTTATTCTGATACTGAGGCCCAAGTATGTTGCTAGTAAAAATATAAAGACAAAGGCTTCCCCAGCTCCCCACAAATGATTGATACTTATCCCCTGCCCCTTGATCCTTGCACCCAGGTCATCTGGGTGAACATCTCCTGCACACCGGAAATGAGAGTGAGACTGATGGTTCCTGTACAATGTGTGAAGTCTAATGGAAGATGAGCAGGCAGTCTTGGAGCTGAAGCTTTTGAGAGGTAACTGAGACTCATCAGGGGGATAAAAATGAGAAAAAAAATAAGAAGCCTTGATGTGTATCGAAACTGGATGAAGAAACAACACAGGTTTGAGTAAGGAAGCTTAGTTTCCAAGAATACAAGTTGGACATGAGAGGCCAGAGATAGAAAAGAAAGACTTATTAGGTGAGAAATGTACAAAACATCTCAGATTTGAAAGAACAAGTTGCTGGGGATTAAGGGGAAAATGCATATGCTGGGCAAGGGAAAAAAGACTGGGTTTGTTTCAGGTGTTCTGGAGCCATATAATATTCTCCTTCACAGGTTCTTCTCCTTGATTTTAACTGCCTTCACCTCTAACCAGCTCTTTCTTTGGCCAATACAAACAGCAAAGCTAATATGACTGATGTGAACAATTAGTTCTTCAAAGTCCATCTGTTACTACTCAGTATCTTAAATATCATTAACACTTTATATGAGTTCAGTGCATCGATTTCTTCTTGGAGGGTCTTTTGCTAACAAAAATAGCTCCTCACACACTGGGAAGTATTTAAATATGGAAAAAATGTGTTGCTACAAAATATCAAGGGGAAAAGATTCAATTGTGGGTTTTTTTTTTCCTTAAAAATGCAGTAGAGGTCATAGGACAGATGTACAAAAATATTTGTTTACATTAGTACACAAAGCTTTCATCATACAGATGGCAGGAATGCATTTTGGTTAATGTTTGCTTAAACACCATGAAGCTTTAATATCCTCATAAGATATTTCTATATCCTGCTTCCTACTCTTGATGAAGTAGATTTTTGGATACTGATTCCCCCATGTTTCCCTGGAAAGCCAGCCATACCATACCAGGTGTGCTGGGGGCTGTGCATTAGGAAAAATGAGACTGTGATTGCCTAGTAGTGAATTTTTGGAAACTGAGATTGATTGTTTTTCAATGGTAGACAAATGTTTTAGATTAATGGCATTACTGACCTGAGGCTTTTCAATTCTTTAACGTTTAAGAGGAGCATACCCCAAGCAGCATGGTCCACTATCCTTCTAAAAAATTATGAAAATCTGATGAGTAGGTACCACAGCAAAAAGAAAGGACGGGAAGTTCCTGGACACTTTCCGGGCCACTTTATTTCAAATCAGTCCATATAGTATAACATTCTATAAAGTCAAGGTCCCTCCTGAAAAGAGGAAATGCTCATACAGGAGTTGTCTGTATCACAGGCTATAAATGAGATGGTACATTACCCACTGTACACTACTGGGCAGTAGACACATTTTCAAACCACAACTCGAGAATTAGCTAGAGTCACTCTGGAAACACCATTGTAAGCCCTGGAATGGCATAAGCCACCTTGCTCTTGCCAGGAGCATCCACATGGCAATATAGGACAGTATAGCTCATGCAATGTAAATTCATGTTTCGGTTTGTTTCAGTCACTTTTCATACGTAGGAAAGCAAATCATGTTGTGTGGGGGATATACTCCAGTAGTCACGTGTCACAGAAGGGGAATAGATTTAGATTTTTCAGAGCCCTCGTAGGTTTTTTAGAATTAGCATTTTAGAGCTGAAAAAATAGTTTAAAATGAATAATTTACTCAATACATAATCAGTCAATAAATAATCACTACTTCTGCTCTTGTAACCAGGTCAATATTTTCTTGAAAGAATTCATCATTTGAATTGATTCAATGAATTGTTTTCCATTTGTTTTTTTCTCTGTGATTGAACACAAAATTCTCCTACAAATACTCAAGCTAAAAATTTCAAATGAGATCAGCATGTTTTGGTTATTCACAAACACTAGGCAGACACATATGTGCATAGACATTTGTAGGTTCTTAATTCTCTTTCTTTTCTAGATGGCAGTCAAACTAATGGTTTTCAAAAAACTATTGGATGAGCTAGCACTTTATCGCCAAGGGGACCATAAGAAACCAGTACTACAAGTTAGTTAGCATGCTGTAAGATATATTGGCTTAGCACAGAGACTCTGTTTAATTTCCTGACCCTAAATTCCCACATGCCATGTAACTAAGCAATTCCACAATATAGTATGTCCAAAGATTCATATTGGGCTCTGTGGATGCCATTTATTCAAAGCTCTGTGAGGATGTTAGAGAACTTTCACAGAGAAGGGAAATCATGCCCTGGGTTGCATTGTCAGGGGGACTAAACTGCAGATCAAAGAATGTGATTATTTCAAGGTACAATCATTAGGCTCCAGCTGGAATGCTGTGCTCAGTTTTGACTAAACAGTTAGAGAAACTGAAAAGATGAACAGAGTCCAAGAGAGGGTCACCAAGATGATAAGGGAGGGGTTTAGAGCCCTTGGCATATGAAGAATGGTGGAAGAAATTTGGTTTATTCAGCACGGAGGTGTCTCAAGAGGAATCTAATGATAGTCTTTCAATGCTTTATAGTTTGTTACAGAGAAGTCTGATGTACTCCTCACAAGAACACATATTGTAAGGAAGGACAGCGACAGGCACAAGTTGTTTCAGAGGAAATTCTGTCTTGGTATTTTAATAAATCTCTTTGCCATGAGAATAGGTAAACACTGAAATAGGTTTCTCAAAGAAGACATAAAATCTCCCCCACTGGATGTTTTCAAAACTTCATTTTACAGGGCCCTGGATAACCTTATTTGAAGCCAGGCCTTCAACAGAAAGTTTGACCAGGTGATCCCCTGGACTTTCCATGATTACATGATTTCTATAACATTATGACTTAAATATGCAATATTCTGTCCCAATAAAATCCTGGATCTAATTGTGCATTAATGGATTAATGAAGGTGCATAGAAGTCTTAGGACATAGCCTTAAAAATCTATGCTACTCCTCCATATAAAATACATATAGAGAAAAATAGTAGTTAAAAGAGTTATATGTTTAAGAATGTAAGTCAAAGGCTTTAGACAATTCGATTGTTCTCTCCACACTGATCACCTGGCAGAGAGTAGATCTGACCCACAGAGTCAAACCCCTGATGGATTTTCTTGATTCTTAATCGTTGTACAGTACATCTGTATAAGCTCTCTATTACTACCTTACCATTTCAACTGTTCACATTAACTTGAAACCAGTGCCATTTCTGGGACAAAGGGTATTTTTCTGCCATAGTGATTATCATCCAGGAAAGTATAAAGCAATTTCAAGTTACTATATTTTAATGCTTGACAGACACACACTGCATGCTTCTAAACACCACATGCCCAGCACCATCAAAGATTCAGAGAAAACTTATTTGCCGACACTTCTAAATATTTTTTCTCAACACAAAAGCTCCAAAGGATTTAAAATGTGATTATAAAGCAATATATAACCAATATTTAACAAATATTTGCTTGTTTTAATATCTAATGTTATATTGTGAGTATTAAGAAATACTCCAATCAGTTTGGGACCATCCCTTCATAGATTCATAAATTTAAAGGACAGGTAGACTCAGAGCAATCTGCTAATCTCATCTCTTTGCAATTGAACTTGGACTCCTTGAGCACAGCTCAACAATGATATAGTTCTTCTGAAGTGTAATGTAGATTAATACAACATGATATGCCTTTACTAGTAATCCTGTTTCACATTTGATTTCCATCAATGCAAGTTGAAGGAAATTTGTTTAATTTAGGGGTGACAGTCTTATAAAATTACAAAGATTAAATTAACATTTGGCCTATGAGGAGCTAAAGACTAATTGCTAAATCAAGTAACTGCTAGAATTTCCAGCGAAATTACAATTTTCTTCCTAAATTTGGATCATTAGTATAGGAAAACTGAAATCTGAAACCTGTGGCACAGGCAGAATGTAATGTTCTCCTTCTACACAACTGGAAATAGGGATAGGAGAAAGGACTTGCCTGTCCTGGAAGTGTTGCACTACCTGGAAAGAACTTTCTTTTATGACAAAATGATATTTTGGAAATCCTAGCTGTAGCAGCAATATCACCCTAATCCCCTTCATACAGTGTCAGAACAGAAAGTAAATCCTGTCATCATATGCGGGACTCACCAGCATATGATTCCGGTAGATTTGCTTCTTGCAAGCTGTATTCTGGGAAAAGTTTCTTCCCACGGTGTGAAAATAAATAAGAATTCTGATATGAATTTTTCACAAAACACAATACATCTCATTCAACAGTGCCTGATCATAAAAAAAAAAAAGTGCTAGGAAACTTGAATGAACTCTAGAAATGTCTTTAGAAATACACAAATATTACATGAATAGGATATTCTTTTTCCTCCCCAAAACACACAGCTTATTTTTGTAACATTTTTCAAAACAAACATGGGACTCCGAAAGGTAGTTTTGTAACTTTGGAGAGAAAATTCACTGCACAAGCTGAATGTACTGGAGAAAATCTGCTCAAGGTATCCTCAGACCTCTTGGTTATCCTTAGAATCACAAAGGTCTTCTGGACCTTATATCTGGACTCTTAACCAAACTCTCACAGTGCAAAAATGGCACTCATTTTATTACAGGCAGTTTACAAGTCCAGCTATCAAATCCAAGGCTTTGGAGGTCTGTCTGACAACAGAGTCATGCTTTGGACACACCTACCTGTTGCAATTTGGCTACTGAAGTGATGTGCAAAATAATGTCTTCAAGAAACAGAATCCTTCAGACAAACCAACTTCAGAAAAAACTTCAGACAAAACTTCAGGATTTGTATTACTTTTAGAGAAGACCACAGGTCAGATATAGCATTTCACTCATGAATTAACATATAAAGGGTTTCCCACTTTCCACTTAAAGTGTCCTTTTCAAGTTGCTGCAACTTGAAGAGAAACAGGAAACAAAAGCCACATGTTGGTTATTTCAGAGGCGATAACTCTAATTAAAAGTCTTTTGTTAGCAGCCAGTTTACAAAGTTGTTGCAGTGGTCCTGAACAAGAAGTCTGTGTTAGAAACTGCCCTCTAACACTCTTTCAATTCCTTCATTCCTGGTGCTATGTGAGTCTCATTCCAACTTCTTTACAGCTTCCTTAATAGACCTGTTCTTGTTGGGGTGCTATCAGGAAGTTATCAATTTTGTATCTATTCTCATCCACCTCCAAATCCCACATTTGCCAGTGATGGTAGGCAGGAGCTGATGTTAGAACTGTGGGCAGGTGGCAATGGCAGCATCTGGCTGTACCTTCACCAGGCATGTTTTTATAGCCACAAATGTCAAGGTCCTATTTTAACTGTTGCCAAAGCTCAGATGCCAGACTTAAAAAAAAAAAAAAAAAAAAAAAAAAAAAGTAGATTAAAAAATCCAATTTAGAAATATACAGCCAGACTTTCATCTTAATGGATCTACCTTTTTTATCAAAGCATGCAGGCCAGCAGTTTCCTTTTCTGTTTCAGATGAAGGTGAAGATTGTCAGGCAATCAAAACCAGAAGCTTTTGTGGCTTTAGAAAAGCAACAGATACAAAGACCTGTGATAATGCAACAAAGATTGGCAAGAGTGCAGTAAGAGCAGTTACTTTGTCCGAGTGCTTAAAACAGAGCCGCTTCTAAGCAGCTGCTTGAACTTGATCTTTCAGGTGTAAAAGTCAACTATTCTCTGCTCTGATCTAGTACAACTACTCATATTTCATAAGACAGCACAAAATTTAAAGTCTGTTATTCCAGTTCTAATCTCCATATCTTGGAAAACCAATTTTTTTTTTTTTTTAAAAGGCCCATCCTTTATTATATTGTGACTATATAGTTTCCGGAGGTATTTATAATTGAATCACAAATCATCTGATTTGGTATGTTTAGCTCCTCTTTGCTGTCATTTACCTGTCAGCTATAATGCTCATGAGGCATCTTATGATTCAATATTTTGCATTTCATAGACACACAAAGTTATTGTTTAAATAAAGTCTAAATAACACAGTGAAGAAAAATACAGCTGAACAGCATTTTATTAATAATGTTAGCTATATAGTATGGTAAGATTCATTACAAGATTTCTTTTACATTTTATCACAGCATTAATAAAAAAGTTTCCTCCCATTCATGTTTTAATTATCTGCATAGCTTATATCTCCTGAAAGTATCAGTTAAAATTTATCCCTAGTGTAAAACTATTGAGGTCAGTGGAGTTTTACCCATGATTCATTTGTTCCATTCAAATCTGTTATTTAGAGTGTAATTCAAGGTTTCTATGGTTCTATGAGACAGTAGTGTTTTGAATAGAATTGTTTACTTTACATGAAAGGTCTTTCCATGTGCTCAAACTAAACCAAAATAATCAGTCTGGTCTCTTTATTAATCAATTATGTTCCAGGACCTCTTTCCCTTTGAGATGTTTTATTTTAACATATACTTCTTATTAGTATATTTTTGAATGCAAAAAAACCTTGAGGAAGATTGTTCAAATAGGTTTCCATGATGCTGCTTTAGATAAAATTCTTATCAACTTTTGTGACTAACACTTTTGCTGCCTGATTTAGTAAAGGCTCATTTTTTTTGTCCCTAAAGACATAAGGTGCTTTTGCAAAGAAGGATTTGTAGCTTGGCCTGGTCAGTTACGGTGTAAGACATGAACTCATTTGTTATTAAATTGAGTCTCAGGACCAAGTTCAGAGAGCTATAGCAACAATTATTGCATCATGAATAGCATCAAATTCCTTCCTAATGCACTGAAAACAGTATCATTTAATGTTTTCTCAGAGCAGGGACTATTCTGAAGAGATAGATTTTAGATGTTTAAGAAGGGACGAAGGAGCCAAATTCTACAGGAGGATAAATATGCAGCAATGATGCAGATATTGACTTCATTTGAGGAATCATAGAAATATAAGCTGTCTTGGGTTGGAAAGGACCTTAAAAATCCTCTAGCTCCAACCCACTTGCTGTGGGTAGGGACACCTTCCACTAGCCCAAGTTACTCAGAGTTCTACTGAACCTGGCCTTGAACACTTTCAGGGATGGGGCATCCTTGATTTCTCTGAGCGACCTTTTCAAGTGCCTCACTACTGTCTAAGGAAATTCTTCCCAATAGCTAACTTAAATCTACCCTCTTTCTGTTTGAAGTCACTATCCCTCTTGTCCTATCACTGCATACCATTATCAAATGTCCTTCTGCAGCTGTCTTACAAGCCCCTTTTAGGTTTGGGAAAGCTGCTGTAAGGTCACTCCAAAACCTTCTCTTCTGCAGGCTGAACAGCTAACACTCTCTCAGATTTTAATCACAGAAAAAGTGCTACAGCCCTCTGATCATCTTCATGGCCTTCTTTTTACTCACTTCAGCTGGTCCTGTGCTGAAGACTCCAGAGCCAGACACAGTAATTTAGGTGGGGTAGATCACCTCACTCAGCCTGCTGCCACAATTCTTTTGATGCAGTCCAGGAAAGGAGAAAGAACAAGGGTTTTCAGAGCTGTCTTCCACCCCTCCCTCCATATTGTGGGCAGTAGTCCATTGGGATGGAGTAGACATTTCAGGCAGGAAAACAGTTCATCATTGGACACCAACACCAGTTCAGCTCAGGTCTTCTTCATCTGATGGTTTATGTCCTGTAACACAGAACTCAAAATGCAAGTTATCTTTTTTTCCCAAGGTTAAATGCCCTTGAGGCACACATTGGGATTATCCCATCCCCTTCTCAGGGGTCATCATACCCTCATTAGGGTCACCATCCCCACACTGGGGTCACTATCCCCTTCTCAGGGGTCACTATCCCCACACTGGAGTCACTATCCCCTTTTCAGGGGTTTCACAATAGCAAGCACATGTTTCACAATTTTGGATAACCTTAGAAATAGTGTCCATGGTTAAATCCACCCCTCAGCCTCGTCCCCCTACAGGTGGCTCGAGGCATCATGGGCCCATCAAGCCAGGAACAACTCTCCCTTTGTGCTAGTCCAGGTGTGATGTTCCTCATTAGCTCGGCCTTTGGGCACATGAGCATCTACATGACAAATCTCCAGAGATTCTACTCAAGTGGCAGTGTCCCACCACACACCAACAGCTCACATGGGCCTCTTCACACTTTCAACTAGTCTTCTTCCATCGGTCCAGCTACACTCAGAGGGGCACTGGCTGTCATCTACAAGTCAGTGTAGAGGTACAGTCTTGGCTACTCCTCTGGTTCAGCAATGTCCAGTAGACTCGGTTGTTCTCCTCCTCTTGGCTGGAGGCAGGGCAGTCTCATCACTGTTCTTGGCTCTGTTCTGAGATTTCTGCTTCAACATGTGGACAGCTTTTTACCAGCTTTCTTATGTTTTGATTTCCATACCTGGACTTCAAGCACAGAAGTAGATGCACTGTCCCACCTCCTCATGTCTTTCGCCTGGTCACACAGGAAGGATGACAGTTCACCATGTGACTCACACTTGGGGTTTGCTCTTTGTCTAGATGAGGCAGGAGAGAAAGACTGGTCTTTTGGACTGTAAAGACTCTCTCCTGAGTGGCTACATTCACAGCAGGCACAAGCTGAGCTGTTTAAACTCACAAAAACAATCAGTAAAAGAAATAAAATGAGCATCCAGTAGCAAGAGAACATTGTTTGTATTATTTGTTCTGGATGTACCAAAACAATGCAGATAACAAGGAATGTTTCTATAACAATGCTCCTGGGAACCTTGCCAAGCTTCTGGGACACCTGCCAATGTCCTTGGTCTTGCCCGCATTCTCCACCATTACCTGTCTTGGGTTGAGCTGGCAAAGTGCCAACTGCCCAGGTACAGAGAAAAAGGGTTCCTCCCCTGCCCTAACCAGCCAAGAGAGAAAGAAGGAGAGGGAAAAACCCCCTCAAACTAGGTTTATGCTGAAACTAACTATATGTATTTATACAGAAAAGGGAAAATTAAGAGAAAGCTACAATGTAACACACACAAGAAATAACCTCCCACTCCCCAGTTAATACAAAGTCTATTACGCTAGATCTATAAGCACTCTAAAAGACTCCTAGCAAGAAAAGAAAGAGTAACAACAAAATATTTCTACTTCCCTGAACTCAAACAAAAGGCAAGTAGCGGCAGCAGGAGCAAGGCCTACCATAGCAAAACAATCTAGCATGTCTTGCTTGTACATTGGCCATGGTGGAACTGACTAAGCCACTCCCACACACTGGCTTTTACCACTTTTGAGATGATGTCGTAATACGATAAAAAATACAATACTATTAGCTAGAAGTCAACTGTTAGCTAGCCCAGCCCAGCTCAAGTCAGCTCACAATTCCAGGCCTAGTCTGAACTTTAAAACCTAAATTTAGGCCCACCTGGCTAACCCCATAACACTACAACATCGATATCTTCACTGGAGTGAAACCAAGACTATTTAAGTATCTGCTTATCTCTCTTTGAACTTGCTTTAGAACTGTAGAAGCAGGTCATCATTTAAGGAGGCCAGTTCTGTAAAGGTCTGGTGGTGGCCAATTGCATGAGCTTGCAATGGTGTTTGGGAGGTGCAACAATGTGCACTTTGTTCCTTTCCTTCGCCCTCCCAACTGGCATAGTCAGCAAATCAGGATGAAACAGCTACATTTAGGGCAGAATTAATTTCCCTGCCTCACGTACCTTGAGTGTAGGTGGACAAAAATTAAGAAACGACCCTAGACTTGCCTTCACATTTTAGCTAGCACAGGCAGTGTGCTCTCACTGGCACCTGGGCATGCAGGCTGAGTAATGCATGGCCTGACAAAGGGTTCGTTCTTGCGTCAGAGTAAAAGCAGGGGAAAATTGCAGTTCTTGGAACTGAAACTTTCTTTCCAGTTTATGTCAAGGCAGTTCAGCTATGTGCCACCCAAAGGCTTCTGACAAAGCCACTTTTAACTGTGCAATTAGCTGTGCTGACAGCAAGCTCAGCTAAAAGCCTTGGCTCATGCTTGATAGGGCTAGCCTAAGTACAGACACAACAAAAATGAAAAAGCTGCCTTGTCTGTGTACACTGATATCCTGAGACTTCTGCAGAAAGCAAGGACTTTCCATTACAGGCAGACTGAGACAGTCTTTCTTCTCTTATGCTGCTTTGTAATATAGTGACTGTGTGATTCCTTTACATTGAATCACTCTCAACTGTACTTAGAAACCTTGTTATCCTTTTTTTTTTCTTTTGCCCCTTTAAAAATTAGTCTGGTCAAAAATTTAATAAAAATTGTGTTCGTTAAAATAGAATTGAGTGAATATTAAATGCTTATTCCTGGAAAATATGGTTGCTCATTCAAGTTGACAGTCATTGCTTATGTGGTAAATGCTGTCAGTGCCAAGAACCCTTTGGCAGTTTCTGGTCCATTATTTTAATTGTCTTTAACCTATAATCAATATTTACTGCTTTCAATACAACTAGATACATAGCTAAGCAATACAGAGAAGAGATTTGTAGTCTGTTGCACCTTATATTCTGCTTTAATGTGTATGAGATGCAGCAAAATGCATCATCACAATAATCTTTCCATCATCAAAACTATTCCAGCTTCTTAAGCAATATGTCAAAGGGGAAACCAAAGCATCTGTCTCTTACTGCAACAAACTTGATGTGCATTTTTAGGTCAAACTCAGTTGCATCAATGTAAAATTGGAATTATTAGTAGTACCTAGTGGAATTTGTTTGCAAATAAAAATTGGATACTGCTCACATACTGAAACATATATAAAGGTCAGCTTTTCTCTATTCTGAGGATCAGCTGTTAGATGCCGTGTCTGACAACTGGGCAAAATGAAGATTTGAAGAATGCCACACACTCAGAGAACAGCACACCTTGTGGGAGTCTTTCTGAGTGCATGAAGACAACCACGCCTTCAGTTACATAATTTTGCATTTCTAATTGTTTTTTGTTTTTCTTTAAAGCAAATCCACATTAATATGGAAAGTAAGGAGATAGTTTTGATCTAAAATGTATGGTAGTCTTTATACCAGTTACATTTGAAAGGTATGACTTCAAATTATAAATTACCAACCCATCCTTAGTCAACTCTAACTTCTTTTGCTTCTGTAGAGGTTATGTCCAAATACGACATTTAATTCAGCCCCATTCACCCCCTGAATCATGAGCTATAAACTCCTTTTCAACGACTCTTGCTCCTGAAAGGAAATAAGTCCTGGTAAAGTCTCAACTTCATGACAATTAGAACAAGGAGTTCAATTGATTTCTGTTGGGGCAGAATTTCATCCTTCAAGTCCAAACTGTTTCTTGGGAGAAATTGCATAAGCAGTGTATAATTTAGACTAGTTTCATGCATAGAACACTGCAGAAGCACAATACATTCCTCAGTGCCTAATTGCATCAACAAATAGAGGATAGTTAGGTAACTAGATACATAAAACTGTTTATAAGGGAGGAAGGGAAAAGAAAAAGCAAAGACAGAGGCACAGAGAGAAAAGATTGGTTTATGTTTATTTGATTTCCATTAATAAGAAATTACTATTAATAGGTTGCCTTCTTTCAATTTCTCAAAAATAAATATAACCCTTTTCTCATGTTTTACTCCGCTTTACAATGTGCATTTGCAAACACACACGGTCCACTGCCTCCTGCTCACTCTCCTACAGCCTGGCATAGGTATCTCTGCTCTCACAGCTGACACAATAGGGCTGTTTGGCCAGCTGGCAGAGCACATTTATACACGAGACCACAGACCCTTGAGGGATCAAGAGCCCATCTCTAAACTGTAGCTGCACTACTGAGCCAACTCAATAATTTATGCTTATTAATAATGCATCTCAGTGAATCATTACTCCTTTAAATTTTAAAACAATTGGTTTAGCATTTTTAATGTTTATGTGCTATCGATGAATGACTGTCTTATTTATTTGAGCTACAGACAAACTGGGTTATAATAACAAAAGCTCTGGCTCTCAGTGGAGAAGAACAACAAGGTTCTGAGGGAAGGTCAGACTAGTAATTAGCTAGAAGAAAATTGTTGCACATAATCATTGTAAAAGCTAGAATTTTCAAAATAAAAGGAGATACCAACCCCCAATGACAACATCAATTCAGTTCCTCAAATTAGGAAGAACTATGATATTTGTAAGACAAAGAAATTAGATCTGTTACATTATACTATCATGCCAAATGTAACAACAATAATACATCTGGTCAGCAGCTGACTGAATCACAACACTCCTGGATTCTTCTTACAAGCACCACATGAGTGACAAAGCCATTCTATCTACAGGGGAACACCAGAAGACATTGTGAGTCATGTATTTTATATAGTGGAACTCATAAATTAGCCATATGACAACCCAAAGCTCTTAGTTGCTATACCATAGCTAATACAAACAACTGCTTCTTCTGATGTAATATTGACCTTTTTAAATTCTGCCCCTCGATGACACTTGAGATCTAGTAAAACAATCTTTTGCACAAGCACAGTGTATGAAAACAAAGGAGCAAGTTGTTTGTAGGGCAGACACATAAGCTGCAAATGTCACATGTAGGAAACTCACAGTAGGTTAATTGTTGAGCCAGATACCCTGTAATTAAAGGTTCTGGAGAGCAGTATGTATGTCCCAAATGTATCTGTCATGAATTTTGTTGAAAGACAGACAAAGTTAAAAATGCACCCTGTCTGCAATATGTCTTTTTTATGTCAGAAAAAATAAAGTCTCATTTTCCAGAAGCACAACTGATATGAAGATATGAAGAATCAGAAGGTACATTGCTTTTTCATAAATTAATATTGGACTATGTGCCCAGGATGACATGTGCAAATACTTCAGGCAAAATTTAGACCTCGTATAAGTGCTTTTGGTATCAAAAGAAAGAACTACAGCAGCCCAAAAGCCTGTCAGCAATGATTTCTACTAATTTGTGCAAGTCCAGCATTTTATAGTCCCCCTATGGCAATTCTTCAATTTGAGCTTGTCCCACAGTCCCTGTATCTGTAGCATCTAACCCAGCACCCAGACAATTGCTAAATCCTTTCTAAAATGCTGTAAGACCCAGCCCTGTAAGACCATGACAATACACGAATCTTCATGCTCATAAACCCCAAAAGTGACAGTGCAGCTCTCACACCAAGCTATTTTCTCCTATCTTACTCTTTTGAAGCACATCTCAACCAACAGTCATGTCTCCTATATTTTAAAATTTGTTCTCCTTCCTTGAGCCAAGTTTGTATTTCAGTTCATCCACTGCCTTAGATCCTGGAAAGAAAAATATATTGAAATTTGTTTAGCTAGGTAGAGCTATGTACTTTGTAGTTCCCATACTGTTCTATTTTCCATCAGGTTAAACTTCATTTTTTATTAAAAAAAACCCAAAAAACAACAACAACAACAAAAAAACACAAAAAAATCCACAAAAACAAAACACAAAGAAACCAACCACCTGTAAAACCTGTAAAAAAGTGTTGCTTTGAATTGACAAAACCTAAGAACCTTACAGTAACTTTATGTTGTTTGTGTGTTTGAGCCCTGTCCAAGCAATTTGTGTTATAATTATCTGAGTAGATCTTTCTGAATGTGTGAGGCTACTTCTCTGGTATGCTGATGTGTAATTCTTTAAGAGCACAATCACTGATGGTGGAGTAAATCTGTGGGGAGAAAAGGGTTCAGAAAAGGCACTTGGCCAGACAGCAAGACTTGCAACTGAGAGCCACAGCAATGTGAGCCATATGATAGCAGCTTTCAGAGTCACAGAATGCATCTGTAGACTTTTATTGGGATGCAAATGCTAAAGTTATTTGAAACAATTATTTAATGTATTTGAATATATGCCAAGGGAGTTTTTTTCTTACACCCCAGAAATAATATCAACTGTTTCACTCAGTACACAATTTCAGTGGAGCATGGGGATCGTAAGCCAGTTTAGACGCTGAAAAGATATCATAAATCACAGAAGCCCAATTCAGCTAATTACTAAAACATGATAGATCTTGGACTTCAAATTAATTTAAAGATGTACTTTCTTATCTTTCTGCCTGTCCTAATAGTTTGAAAATGGCTAACCATAAGTATGAGGGGGTTTTCATAGGAAGTGCTATGACTTTGTTGAAAAGGACAAAAAAAGTATCCAGTTTATTACGCATCTATAATCTGCAAATATATCAGGAGTTGTATCTCACTGAATACTGAGTGAACAAAACAGGAGTGCTTGGTAAGTACCAATTAAAGATGAAAAGTTAATAAAGTATTATTTGCTTCATAAACAACAAACATATTTGCTGTTTGTTTGGTAGACAAACACGATTTAGTATGAATCACAACAAAGACAATATATAAGATTCTTTAGGAACTAAGTAGAAAGAAAATCTCCATTAGAATGGAATATGTGTGTCCTTTGCATTATTTAATAATCCAGTACAGTTTCAGAAAGCCAACTACTGAGCCCCAAGTTGGCTGAAGACCACTTATGCATTCCAGATTGATGGAGAATCAGTTTCTGATGTCAGGTCCAGGTCTCTCTGAGAAGTATGTCTGTACCTCTGACAGTCACTTGCAGACAGAAATTTTTCAGAGACAGCAAGGGAAGGCACAAACTTTGTCCCCAGGTATGAAATAATTATATGCATTTGGAAACATCCAACTTGTAAAAGCAACGACATATATTTAATGAATGGTTAAAAAAGGAAACAGAAAGATAGTGAGGCATGAGACCTCAAATAATGTTACAAAAATCCTGGTATATGGGAAAAGTAAATTCCTTCTGGTTACATGAAAATTGTGCCTCAGTTTCTGTCACTGGGTGAGAAGCATGTCAAACCGTTCCATGTAGGGAATGAGTACACCTCACTGTTTCAGCTTCTCTAATTACCCTGTGACTTAATCTTATTCATGTCTTATCTCCCTCTTAAAAAAAACAAGATTCACAGTTCCCAGCAGCTATCCAAAGCCAGGTGGACACTTGCATAACACAGAATTAAAAATTAAAAAGGCAGTCTGGTACAATTAGATTAGTCACATTAGGCCTTTGGAAGCTCTGAAGGCCTCAGACCATCCTGCCCAATGTGCTGGAGTGGAACATGGAAATGTGTAATATCAGAGATATTTGTCTTTCTTTGAAGGCCAAACATTATTTATTTTAGTTCAAAAATTAATTCTAGAAGATTTGTCATAAGACTGAAGACCCATCCGTAATCTTCCTAGGATCTTCTCCTCTTATGTGTCTGTCCTGATACACATACATCAGTCCTGAAGTCACTGGATTTTGTTGGTAAACCTGGGTTCTTTAGGTAAAACTGATCTGAGTCAAGCAAGCAGTGTATTTATATTTTTCAGCTGTATTCTGAATGATATGGTAGAGAAATCGTCTGTTATTCAGATGCATGCACTCAGGGGTTTTTATGGCCCCAAAAGAATTTATTCACATTACAACAGCTCCTGGAATAAGTATCCAGCTCAAAAGACCAAATGTCTCGTATCTGTTTCCTGCATAGAGAATATCAGTCCAGTATGGATTTTCTATAACAACATGTCCATTAATTAACATTAAATTACAATACAACACCTAAAGAAAAGATGTTGAATAGCCCTCAAATTAATTTTTATTACTGTTATTGTACTGAATGTTAAATGAATTTAGAAAGGTAGGATATTATAAGTGCCAGCAGATTTCTTTGATCGGTGTTTATCCTTTTGGGTATAATTTAATGAGAGATCATATGTTACTATGCAGCTGGAACAAACTACTTTTCAGACACAACAAGCCTGAGAAGTGTTTCTAGCTGCCATTGCATATATCAGACCTTTAATTACCAATAACCACAAAATAAATTTTAAAAAACAAAATACCTAAACTAGAAAAGTGACTGCAAAGTAACTGCAGATTTAAACAATACAGTGAGGTGGAACTGTTCTTATTTAATTGCAACTGATGTGCTTTTTTAAAGTCTGCTACTAACCGAAGTTATCCTCCTCATTTTCTGCTCACTCTTTTTAGCAATACATTTGGAAAGAGTCCCTATGAGTCCCAAACATATAATTATTAAAACTTCCTCCTAATCCTCCATATGGACAATAAAATTTTAGTCTCTCTCCAAGAAAGTTTGCAACAACTTCCTAAAATCCTACATTATCTCAATTAAGTAAAGACTCATCAGAATTTCCCTGGAGGCATGTTTTTGCAATTCTGATCTCTGTGCATGAGATGTTGATGGATTCTGAGTGATTGCACATAATTGTTTGTGTTGTCAATTTGAATCACTGGAGTCTAATGCCATATTGCAATTGGGAGAAGACCTACAGCATTGTCTTTTTACTGTTACCTATCCCAACCAAACTCTATAAATAACATGCTGGTTTTTATAAGCTGTTGTAACTTATTATCAACTGATAATAGCATACACATATTCCAGTAACTGTAAAAATGAAATTCCTGCCAACAATTAAAACAAAGAAAGAAAAAGTTTCTTTCTCAAGAAGATCCAAACCAATTCAGAGAACAAAATAGTTTACATACTTAGTCTCTCCTGAAATCAAAGTGTCTGCAATATATGAAACCCTCTTGTGAGCCACTGAATATCATATACTCTTCTTCTTTCACTTTCATATTGTGCACTTTTGTCTTCAAAGTGAAGGTGTGTATCTGTGTTAGTCATGAAGGTCTGTGTTATATTTACATTTTTCTTAGGCACATTTTCCTGTGAATTGATATAATCTTTATTCTTTGATGCCTTGTGTCACTGGATAAATAGCATACTTAGGAAATGTTACCACTGAAGAACACTACCTATTTTGTCATCTTTCCTGCTGCATTTTGGAATTTCAGTTGTTTCCAAGGATCAGCTTGTAATAGCCATTTTTTCGTATATTTTGGACAGTGTTAAAGCAATTCATATAGGAATGTGACGCTCTCTGTAGCATTCTTTGAGGCAAGTACCATTTGTCAAAAGGGCTCTTTTGCTCCTTTATCCAGGGAGATGATGAGGAACTTTGAAAGAAAGGTTCCTGTAAGACTACCCTGAGTAAAACAGATTTCTTTCACTCCTGAGAGTACAATTTGCACAATTTGATGCCTCAATTTCTCATTTTTGAAGTCTTTTACTGGCAAGTGGGCTAGTTTTATGCAGAAAGGAAAGGGTTTGGATGGCACATAATTTTCCCCAGATACTCTCAGATCATCTCTAGAAGCAAAATCAGAATGCAAGAGCTGAGTCTACACGGAAAAAAAATCATCTGCTAGCTTGGAAATCTAGACAGGTGGTCAAATCCTGTACAAGACATCAATTATTTTCTGGAAAGATCTTTTCTGAGTAGAAAACAGACCTTGTTAGTGAAGGAAAACCCACATCTGCATGTTGATCTGAACTTCCACTGAAATAAAATAATAAAATTTTTGTTTTATGAAATATCTCTGGAAAAGTATTTAATACTCCTTTTAAGAAAAAGCAAAGGAAGAAAGGCAGAGAGGGGGGTGTGTGTATGAATGACACTCAGGAACTCTGATACCAGTCTATAGCAAGTAGTAACTTTTTGAAAGGTAAAGTACAATAGTTCATTATGACATGTTCCAAAGACAGAGATGAAAATAGTGAAAGCCTTTGCCAGTGGAGAAAAATGTGCAGCATGAGTAGTACTATAGCAAGTTTAATCCATTCCTATACTAGGTTGAGTTGCAATGTAATGTACTTGGATAGGGAACATCAAACAGGATTTTTCCTGGTATTGGAAGTGACAATGGAAAGATATAACTATATATATTCAAGTGTCGCTGGAACTGATAGTCAAAGGAACTGAGAGTATATATATATACCATAATAATTTTCATGATTGATTTACAATTCTGAGATTGATGATTGCTTCAGGAGAGTAAATGAAAGGTCACTCTCTTTTTTTCAGTAGTCTACATTTTGCTACACCAGACTTCTGTGTCTTCACTGGAAAATATTTAAAGATGTATAAAAAATATTAAAAAAACACCTAGAAATAGATGCTTTCAATTTTGCTCCAAAATACTCTTTAGAAACATGAGGTTCTCTGGAGGAATCTCAAGACAAAAAAAAAATTAAAGATCAAATTAAAGAAGAAGAAAGTGGGAGTGCAAAATCAGCAAGCTTAATTTTAGAAATAAATCTGAAGAGTATGAAAAGGGGACTTAAAACACCATTGTAAGGCATAAAAAGTAAAACAAAGGTCACAGGTCAGGTTGAAGATGAGTTTCTTTGCTTCAGTCTTCACAAGACAGGTTAACTGTGACCACAATTTTAAAAATCAATTTTAATGAAGAAGTAGAGATTCAAGCCAGAAGAGAAGGCAAAATTAAATAACATTCAAACAAGATTGCTGTGTTCAAGTTAGCAAGGCCTGATGAAACCCATGTTAGAACTAGCCAAAGCAATTTCTGAGCCATATCCAATTATATTTGAAAATTCATTGAAGACCAGTAAGGTTCCAAATGAGCAGAATAAATGTAGAATCTATGCTTTAAAGGGGAAAATAAGAAGTCTGGGAATTATAGATCAGTCAACATAACTTTTGTCCACTGAAATATTTTTAAACAAATATATAAAAGCAGATATCTAGAAGATAACCTGGCAATATAAAAAGGCTAACATGACTTTGTCATAGTTAAATAACCTAAATTCCTTCCCTGACATGTTAAATGACCTAGCGCATAAGGAGAAGCAGTAAATGCTTAAGCAGGGCTTTTGGTGCACAGTATTCTCCTGTAATAATTCACTAATCAAGATGAGAATTTTTGGTTTAGCTGTTATTGCCATTATTAGGAACACAACTAGCTGGAAGACTGCTGTCTAAAATACTATTTTTATTTTATTACAAAATTAGGGGCATCTCAAAGAAGAATTCTTCAGGAATCTATCGAGAACTTGGTTACTGCCAGGACTGTCAGCTATTATTTTCAGTAATGGTTTGGAGGAAGAACTGAGCAATACACTTGCAAAATATTCAAATGTCATAAAAGTGGGGAACACTTCAAAAGTGTTCTAAAAATACCAGAGGATATTAACACACTACAGTCTGAAAGTGACAAAGTTTTCATTAAGGTAATTGCAGTGAGGGAAGGGGAACTGAATGGACTGTGCATTCAACTGTTCAAGTAGTAGTGCTGCAGGAAATGATATGAGGTGTGTATATTGGATGAGAATTACCAACTTGTGGTTCTGTCAGGAAAAGAAAGAAAAAAGACAAAACTCTTATCAGGATGCAAAAAAAACAAAAACAAAACCAAGAAATAGTTATTTTGTACTAGTGAGATTTCAGGTTGAATTTCGAGATTAGTTTTCATCACTTTAGTCCATAAGAAAAACATGGAAATAAGTGCCTGAAAAAGAGAAAGAGCGCTAAAAGACTCTGTAAATATAGCACATTGGAAAGCTGTTGAGAGGATTGAATATATTTCATCTACCAAAAAAAAAAAAGATTCATCAGTCCTTCATTTATTATGAAATTTTTTTGCTAACACAATAGCAATCAATCCCTGTTCGTGGAAGAGGAACAATAAGAAATCTGCTCAGTAAAGTAACAGCAACCAGGAAAGAAGCTGTACTTTATAACTCTTTTTCTAAAAGTACCTCTGGAAGTGGCTGTCTAGGTGTATTGGGCAACATCTACAGAAACTATTACTCCTTAAAATCCAGTGCTGAAAGATCAACAGCCATCTGGGAGAACTGAATTCCCAGTTCTCCAGGATCAGTAAAAGCAGAGTCGAGTGTGATGTCATCCTTTCAGTCTATATGAGAAAAAAGATTCTAGGCCTAATTGGTCCCTTGTGAATTGCCATGTAATAGGCATTTGAGAAATACACAGTTTTGGATCTTCTTTGATGTACATATTCTCCACCAGGGTTCTTAGAAAGTGAAATAAATGTGTTGACTCAATTAAGCAATCTCTTATTTCAAGAGGCCTAAGTGTTTTCCACATTATTGAGTATGATCTTGCTTTGTTGTTATAAATAGGTAAAAATCTATTACAGCTGTTTTCCCCTTAGTTTATTTTCAGTCATTAGGTGAGTTTCATTCTAAATACTTCATAATTCATCAAAGGTGAATCTATGATTGCAAGTATATTTATATCTGTGTGAGACAAAAAGCAAATTATAGTTCATGTCTGCTCCCAATCAAAATGATCAGGATAACTTTCAGAAGAAGGAAAATTGTGCCATTTCCACTCTGAGAAGCAATTTTCTGCAAACTTTTTGCAATTTTAAATGCCAGTTTCTGATGGGCAGTGAGTTGTTACTGCCAGGACTTGATTTTTCTGGGAATTCTTTGCGTGTTATGCATGAGATGTTGAAAGCCAGCATCACAATTTTGAATACAGCCAAGCAAGTAGTTTCTTTAAGCTCTGTTGCACAGCTGACTGGCCGGGACAACCGCTGAACCTTTCCAGTGGAGCCATAACAAGAGAGGTGTGAACAATGTCCAAGCATGTAGTAGAGTGGAAGGGAAGCAGTGACTGATTAAGAGTAATGTTGATGTAAAAACTATGATGGATATTAAATATGTGTACAGTGTATATTTATGTCTCTAAAATTCCACAAAAAGCTGTAGCTTGGAACAATTGCAGTTATGGAGATCTTCTTAGTCCAAACAACAGGTGGTCAGTGCGTGCAGGTGATAAGTTGCAGAAGAGAGAGAAGAAGCAGTTTTGGAGATAAATTTTGTGCCTTTAGAATTCAAAAGCAAGGGAAAAGAAGCAGAAATTGTCTAGGGAACAGAGTTAAGAGTTGTTTCATTCAGTTCATGCTGGCACAAACTGTAAAGCTATCAAATAATTAGTACTTCTATTTATTAATTTCAAGTTAGATTTGATATTGTACCAAGTGCTGTAGGAAGCACAGTTCCTGAGAGTCTATGCAGCATCTGCCAGTTTTCCATACTCCCCCTCTCCTAAAGAGGACAATGAAATCTCACTGCTTGAAATCTTTCCCAAGACCCCAGGAAATCACTGAGACAGTTGCCAGATACTTATCTCAATCTCCTGTTACAACGACTTACCTTAGAAAAGGCAGTGCATTTGTAATGGAGTTTGCAGTAGTTACCCTTCATCCAGCATACACATTAGGTAGCCTGCTTAGCTGGAGAACAGATACTTCCTGCTAATGATTATTGCACATGGTCCTGTTTTGACAGAGCAAGATCACTCGTTTCTGACAAGTAAACTTAAATGTCAATGTGCAGTTTCATATTTTAAGCTCTTGAGTGTGCACAATTCTTAATACCCCAAACCTGATGGAGAAACAAGGAGGAGCTGTGCAAACTACCAGCAGAGCCCTGTAGCTGTTCTTGTCTGATCATTCTATCTTGGCATCAGCCCATTGTTATAGATTTATAACTGATGGTGATGGCAGTCCACTGTGCACAACAGGCTGTTCTCCAGTGGCCAATCTGAGCAAAACATGATCGACTCACAGCTCACGTACTTCTCAAAATCTGTGGAAGTCAGATTGTGCCAAACATTTATTCTGGATGCCACTGTATTTCAAGATGTGATAATAGCTTTTCCAGCAGAAATACAGTACATCCCTAATGAATCACGCAGTGCTGATCACACAATAACTCGGCACAGTGCTCAGTTATCTCATCAGCATAACCCAAGTACAGTAGTTAATTCTGAAGAAAAGAGAACCAAAAAAAGAAGAGAGATACATTCCATCTTCTTAACTTCATGGAAAGATAGCACATTTGAATAATAGCTTTAATTAAATTATGTGAGTTTAAAAAGGTTAGGCTGCTTCAGGGAAGAAAAAGCACACTTTGAGACTTTTTAAATGTTTTCTTTTCTTTATTTTTCTTCCCAAAGAGTGTGTTTAGCTGTTCAACACCCTGAAGTACTCTACTTTCTAAAATTATCAATCTAACAAGCTCTAGTTTTTTTCCATTAATAATGACATTTGATAGATGCAAGTTGTAATCAAGTGGTTAATGTAAATAAAATGCAATTTTACTTGTTAGCCTTAAAACTTAAGATCAGGCAGCACCTGATTATGTACCATGTATCTCTGGGCACTGTTTTACCTATAGTGATGTTATATTCTTTCATGTGAATAGTTGTCTATTTCAACGGGTTATTACAAACTCAAAAAGAAAAAAAAAAGAAACAACTATAAAAAAAAGTTTAAGTTTTGATTCCAAAAAGCAAACTAGTATGATTTTTTTTTTCAGACAGGAGTTATAGCTGTGGACAAGAAAATTAGCAAATTGAACAAAAAGTGATGAAGATGATTAAAGGCTAGAGCATCTCTTACATGAGGAAAAACTGAGAGATCTGGGACTATTCAGCATGAAGAAGAGAAGGGTTTGGGGGATCTTTTCAGTGTGTACAAATACCTGATTCAAGGAATGAAGAAGAGGGAGCCAGTGGTATGTAGGGACAGGACCAAAAGCAATGGCAGTAGATTAAAAAACATGAAAGTCCATCTGAACACAAGAAAAAAGTTATTATGAGAGTGTAAAATGCTCACAGTAAAAGTTCTTGGAACTGGTTGCCCAGTGGGTGGAGTCTCCATTTGTGGAGGTATTCAATTCCAGCTGCATATGGCCCTAAGCAGCCTGCTTTAACTGGCCCTGCTTGAGCAGTGGGGATCTCAAGACATGTCTTCCAGTTTAACTGTTGTGTGATTCTGTGATTCCAGTGCAAGTCAGAATAACTGCAAGAAAAGGGATTCATGGCCATTCCCTGTGCAGACTGGACAACTGCTGCAAAAGACATCCTAGTGATATAGTACAGAGGGCCAGGAAATGATTAAACAGAAATATTTGAGTGAAGAAAGAAAAATAATTGCTTCAAAGTTCCTGAAGAATCTAACTGTTCTGCCAGTATGGGAATTTCCAAAAATATGAGCAAAGTCTTTTCCTAACACAAACACACTTTCAATCAAGTCAAAGAATGTGCTTTAGAATCATAAATGCTGGAAAAGATCTCCAAGATCATCAAGTCCAACCTTTGATGGAATGTCACCATGTCCACTAAACCCTGTCACAAACTGTCATGTCTACTCTTTTTGAACATTTCCATGGACGGTGACCGCTGCTTTCCTAGTGTGACTGTTACAATGCTTAATCCTTCTTTCAGTTAAGAAATTTTTCCTGATGTCCAACCTGAACCTCCCCTGATGCAACTTGAGGCCTTGTCTTATTGCTAGTTGCCTGGGAGAAATTTGCCTTATTATTATATATCACTTGTCGATATGACCTATAAGAGTTCATCCAATTGCAAGAAATGAAAAAAATAGGAGGAAAACCTATTAATATTTCATTAATTAAAATTTTGAAGTGTTTTCGTCTGACTGCAGAAATTTTTCTACTTTACAGTCAGTGGGGTATTTGAGGTCTACCGGCAAGCAGAAAAAGTAGAACTAATACATGCAATATTCACTAATACTGTAGAAGAGGGTAAAGAACAGCAAACCTATGTTGTATATATACTTATAATATACATAATTCATCCTGAAAAATAAAAAAATAGAAAACAGATCCTTTCCTAAGTTAAACTTGAGGTTCTTGGAGGACTTATTACATTTGTTTAACATTCATCTTGTTTTGTTTGTTCTCTTTGTTCAAACATACATTATGAAATCTTTCAGTCACTCTAGTCAAATACCAGTCCTTTATTATTTTGGGTTACATAGAGAGTATTAATAAATAGCACATTCCTGGTTCTAGAGACCTAAGTGCATAGAAACTTCAACCTAGAGCTTGTTTTTGTAAAATGTTAAGTTTCAGGACAAATCAGTATGTATCAGCTTTATCTGAATAATCTTGTTTATGTTCACATTTAGATAATATTTTCTAACTCTCTCTTGAATTTCAATTTCTACACTAAAAACAATCCATAACCATATTTCCAAATCAGTAATCTACAGTAAGATTTGGGTTGATACATCTCTACATAGGGTGGAAGCAAGGAGAGAGAGCCTGGGAGGAATACAGAGAAGTTGCCTGAACAGCCAGAGATCGAGTGAGAAAAGCTGTAGCCCCAATGGACTTAAACCTGGCCAGGGATATCAAGGACAAAAAGAAAATCTTCTATAGGTATGGCTGGGATAAAAGGAAGACTAAAAAAAATTGTGGGATTTCTCTTGAAGACTCCAGGGACACCTTTCTAGCAACCTTTCAGTACCTGAAGGGGACGAACAAGAAAGATGAATAGGGATTTTGTAGTAGGCATATAGTAAAAGGACAAGTGGAAATGGCTTTAAACCAAGAGAGGGTAGATTTAGATTAGCTATTAGGTAGAAAGACTTTACTCTGAGGGTGGTGAGGCACTAGAACAGGTTGCCCAGAGAAGTTGTGGATGCCCATCCCTGGAAGTGTGCAAAGCCTGGTTGCATTGGGCTTTGAGCAGCCTCATCTAATGGAAGGTGTTCTTGCCCCAGGCAGGGAGTTTGGAACTAGATGAGCTTTAAGGTCCCTTCCAACCCGAACCATTTTATGATTCTATTTTGAATAAATATTTCAAAACTACTCTCACCATACTCCCAATCCAAACTGCTGTTTGCTTGTTCTCTGATGTTTCACTTTTATCCTAGAAGTGTAAGTCCATCCTGCTTAAATGCTAATGCACACAGTAAACTCAATGAACTTAAAGGTCTTTTCCAGCCTAAATGATTCTATGATTCTGTGATCCCCTTGTGACTCCATCTTGATAGCAAACTCATAGATTGAGTTTGTTCCTGTCTTGATATTATGTACTTATTTGCAGCCTCATTAAGAAATCCTGAAATATCTTGCCTTGCAAGACATAGCAAGTTCCATCTCATCTTACCTCTTGCCATTAAAGTGTCCATCCGTATACGTTTCTTGCAGACAAAGTAAAAACAAAGGTATTTCCTGGGACACATGACACTGAAGCCATAAGGAAAACTTTAAAGGCACGCAACTAACCTCTCAGTCATGTTTCCAACACATATACATGCTCTGAGAGCCTTAAATAAAAAAAAAAATCCCCAATATATCACCACAGTGCATGCCTGCACATGCAATACAATCCAGTGAAGATGAGATTATCTTGTAAAGTCAAGCTCTTCTCAATACACTGCATGCACATTTCCAGAGGAGTAGCTTTGGATCTGCTACAAAGCCAGAGGGAAACAAATGTCACAGTCATTACATAAGACATCTTATATTACTTTTATCCTCAGAATATGCAATAAGGCAATCTTTGTCCATGGTAGCAGCTATGGGGAGATGGGTTTGGTAAATACTACGATACTACAGTGGCTGGTAGAATTATCCATCCACGTATAGTAAGCCTTATAGATTTTTGTTAGCTCAGTACAACACACCGTACACGGTACATGCATGTGGGAAAATGCTGAAATGGACCTCAGAGGAGGGCAGTGCTGGGAAGCAGCACGGTCCAGACCAGCCACATATATGAGAGACTTACTGTGGGACTTTAAAGATATGTGTTTTCTCTGTACAGGTTTTAGTTCAGAAAGTTTCTGTATCCCCCCATTCCTACATGGTGTATCGACCCCTCCTCTGTCTTCCCTGGAGGCACTGTTTCCCAATGAGTCACCATGCTGATCAGGCGCTGGCATTGTATGTCTCCAGGCGGCATGGCCCTGCCCAAGGGGTGTCTTCCCCCCACCACTTGCACTGCCTGCTGGCTTCCGTCTCTGTCCTAACCCCGTTCATTATCACACCCATCTATCCCCAGTTCCTGGGTTTCCATTTTAGCTTTTATCCTCCTGTTTTCCCATTCACTAGCTGAGCACCAAGTAACTCCCTTCTGCCCAAGCCCTTATCCTATCCTGTCCCAGTTCCATCTTCCCCTCAGGATCATATAAAAGCCCTGTGATTTCACAATAGATGAGTTCTTCCCATGTGTGCCTCTGAGTGAACAACTCTCTCACATGCCCCTGGCTCAGAGGACCTGCAGGAACCGTCTTCTCCCCCTCAACGCTGCATACATGCAGATATCTGACAGATTGCTAGCTTTTCACCATCTAAGGGGTCAGCTATTGACTATTATCTTTCAAGTAATGGTGCTCACAAGTTTCTGAATACAGAGGGAAATGTGTTTGTTTGCAGTTCAAAAAGTGAGTTCAATAACTGGTCCCTGAAATAAACAGGTTTAAGACCTCTAGCTCTCTCTGGTCATCTCAAGTGTGCAGTCGTTCCCTGATCCCTGAAGCTGAGAAAGGAATTTCAAGAGGAAGGAGGTGGAGATGGCCCATACATCCTTTCTGCCTATGTGTGCAGCTATAACAGTAAGGAACATTAATTTTTATCAAAAGCCCATAATAAACAATTGCAAAAAACACATGAAATTTTCTTTTCATTGTAGTTATCACTGGGATATTAGTGCTCAGCTGTGCTTCCTGCATCTAATCTGACAGCAGTTTGGAGATGTTTCTGAAACACAAAATTTGAAAATAGCACTGCAACCAGGCAACTATACAACCAAGCAGAAGGAATGAAGGGACTGACTCCAGGATCTCAAATTGCAGCTGATTCCACAATGTTTCCTATAATCCAGAATGATAAAGAGCTACTAATCCCCACTGCCTAGCAACAGAGCATTGACCCCAGATATCTGCCAAGAACATGGTGCCTTGATTGTGAATTAGAATCAATCAGAAAAAAACCCACAACTTTGAGCAATATGTTTCAGAAAATAAGTTGCTTAAATCCCATTAGAAGAAACACTGTTGAAAAGTAGCATATTAAAGAAAAATACTGCTGTTTAACATTTCCTTCTGTGTTCAAGAATGACATATAAGACAGACTGCTGGAGTAGATGAAGCAGATACAGAGCTGCCTCAAGGGCTGGAGTGTGATGTAACCTAAACCATAAGGCTCAGCAGAAAACAACTTGTTTTAGTTTACTTGTTCTTTAATCTCTGCCAGACAATAGTGTTCTCATAACTGAGGTGAGACTTAAAAGAGAATATGATAGATCTACAATTTTCATTGAATGTGTGGTATCCATTTGCATAGATTCTGAAGTGCAAGGTGCTTATTTTAATGTTTATGATTATAAATGGTTTCAGATTCAGTGCTATGGAGAATAATCATCTTGCTATACTATTCAGCATTGACAACAAAGATCAGTATCAAAATCTCTGCGGAAGAAACTGAATTACCAGATGTTTTTCATCTTGCATCCATGATCTCCCAAGTCCATTTTCTTTACTATAAAGATAAAGAATTATTATAAGTTTTATTGAAGTTAGGATGTACCCACAATGTTCCAAGTGTTTATAAATCGGGAAAAAAATCATCTGTCTTGGGAAGATTGTAGTGTATGCCATGTGTGACAGGAAACGTTCAGATTGGCAAGGTAGTGCAGTGGCTGTTTGTTATGTTTTGGGGAAGACAATTAGCTTCTTTATGAGCCCACAACAAGCACTTACATGTAGAGAAAGTCACACCTGGGAGCAGAGCTCAAGAAAATTATTCTATGGAAAAAAGATGGAGGTGGCAAGAAAACGCATACACCAAAATATAGAAAGTCTTCTGGTCAGGTATGAAGAGGTTCTGCACAGTGGAAATGAACTAAGCAAGTTCCTCTCATTTATCTATTCCATTTTGTAAACAAGTACATTGGTAGAAAGTAAATATAAGGAAAGTAGCATCATGTCCCATCCCCTCTCTTTTTCTTTTAAGTAGTAGGAATGTCAGAGAAAACCTTCAATATGGAGCATCTGCTGAGACTACCGTTTGTCTTGTCCTCACATGGAGCTCACATACGTGAACATTTGTATTCTTTTGCTCCCTTGAGTCCTTCCACTGCACAAATGTGATTGCCAGGGACAATCTGAAACTTAATTGCAGAGTATTTCAACAATTTGATATTTTAAATCTTATATAACTTGGCAGTTTTCCTTGAATCTTGTCAGTTCTCTTTTTAAGTGTTTACATATGAGCATAAAAAGTGCTATAAAGTGCTATAGATAGCTGGGAGTGGATCTAAAATTGTATGCCCTGTAGCTGGAATACACAGCATGCCACAGGAAGCTGGATGTGATTCAAGAAAACACACCTCACTTGTAGTCAGACATTTTCTTCTCTAAAATATAATCTTCTTGGATTTTTTTTAAAAAGTATACATATATCTTTAATTCCTCTGCCAGATAGAAAATGTCAACTTTCATATCAATATACTTAGTCCATATATTCAACATTTTAAAAAAATTCATGTTATTTTTTCTAACTTATGTAGGGAGAAATATTTCTTATAGTGGAGGCACAAATACAGCACAGGAGTGCTTCGCACAAATAAAGAATGACTTGCTTGAATACAATCAGTCATACCTTAAAGTCTGGAGAGAGTTTGTCTTTAGAAATTTTACTTGTTGTCTTCAAGATATCTAGAATGAGACAAAGTCTAATGGTATTTAAGAAATAAAAATATCTTTTCATTGCAGATACAGAATCAAGAATAAATTGTGTAGATTCTTAAAGCTTGCATCTCTGTTCTATTGCTGCTTGTGAAATCTTAAGACTTAAGTTTTTCATTCCTTCTTTTTGCTAGGCTGTCATCTAAAGTAGACCGAATTATTTTTTTCTGTCATTACCCACATTAAGACAGTTGTTCTTTGGATCATGAACAAACCTTAATGATTTGTATAACCATATTCCAGCATAAGATTTTCTCTTCAAATGTTCTTTTAGAACATTATGCACGTCCAGAACAACAATTCTAGTCACACATGCATATGAAGTGGAAATGTGTTTAAGGATAAGGAATGGAACTGTATATTCTTTATATGATAACAAAATACAGGTCAATTCATCAAGAATGTAAGCAGATTATGAAAGTGATGTGAATAATTAGATCTGTAACAGGAAGAATTCCTACAGTAGCATTTTTCTCACAAGTACTTTGTGCATCAGAGGTAAAATAGCCTGGGTTGGAAAATCCTACACAATTCTAGTACCAAGCTAGAACTTCTTGCATTCACTATTCAGAGAGATACATTTTTCACTAGCATATTGCTGTGTACTTCTTAGTTTTTCCTTTTATTCTGGTTTAAAATAGTTTACCTAATCCAGGTTTTACTCTAAAGGAGTCATATTCCTAGAAATGCCTAATAAAAGCTTTTGAACCACTACAGATAAAACATTGGTGAGAGATAAGCATAAATTTGGTACTCTGACACCATGAAAGATTTTTTTTTTCTGTTTATAGCTGAATTACTTTTTAATATTACCTTTGGTTCCAAATTACCTACTGGTAGTCACTATATGAGATCGAAAGTGAAATGGAGGCTTTTAATAAATTATTAAGGAGTTATACTATTAATTTACATGACTGATCATGAAATGTCTGATTTTGAATCTTCACTATTAAATTAGGTTAAATATTTATCAAGAGACTGTGAAGAAGAAAGCTTAAATACTGGTATTCAGATTGTATTTTACTACTTACTGAGTTGAATGAAATATGGTAAAACCTTAGCTTGAAAGAATGACAATAAATCAAGTAGTGCTGTAAAATGGTATCTAAAACTGTACCAGAAATGAAGAACCAGGAAAAGTTTTTAAAGAATAAGGTCCCAATGTCTGTGACTACATTTTTTCCATGTCTAAATTTTTCTAAAGCCCTGCACTAACATCTTCCAGTTGAATAAATCATGTCCCTGATTGTTGGTCCGTATGCCAAGTTTGTGTAAGACTTGAATATTAGAGGGTGTCATGGGTTTGGCTG
>VWZD01012008.1:723-12631 GCA_013396695.1 Sakesphorus luctuosus | reverse complement strand
CTCAACTTTGTTTACATTAAGTCCCCAGCCAAGCGAGTTTAAAAGTTAAGTACGTGTAGTGCCTTATTTAAACTCTCTTGAGGGGTCAGCCCTGCACTCCCCCTTATTTGTTTTTGCAGCATGTCTTGGAGCGTGCGATGTGCACGTTCGATTATTGCCTGTGCTGTGGGAGAGTGTGGAATGCCGGTGAGCTGTTCAATACCCCACTGTGTGAAAAACTCGCAAGTACAAGTGGATATATGAGAAGGTCCATTATCTGGTTTTACTTGCTTAGGAACACCCATGTATGCAAAGGCTGTAAGGAAATGGCATTGAACATCTCAACTTTTTTCTCCAGTATGAGCTGTGGGAACTCAAAATTCAGAAAAAGTGTCTATAGAAACATGTACCCATTTTAGTTTGCCGAAGGAGGGTACGTGGGTGACATCAGTTTGCCATACTTGAAGAGGCTCTAACCCTCAGGGGTTAACTCCTTCTGGAGTTAAGGGAGTCATCTGATGGCAATCTGGGCAAGATAAGATAATAGACTGGGCTTGGTTAAGGGTGAGGCCAAATTGCTTTCTCAAGGCTTTTGCATTCTGATGGAAGAAATCATGTGATAATTTGGTGTGTTGAAATAATTAGGGCACTATTACAAGTCCTGCAAGTGCTTCCGCATGCCAGTTGCCTTCTGCGATTGGTGCTAGCAGTGTGGTGTGAGAACGCACGTGCACAATGAAAAACAGGGACTGCCTATCATTTATAACAAACAGCAATCTTTGAGATAGTGGAAATAGCGCTTTATGGCTTATTTCTTTAAGATAGGAGTGTTCGGGGCATTGGATGATACCAACCACATATTGAGTCTGAAACTATATTTAAAAAGCCTTGAAACAATGTCAAGGTGTTGTTACAGTAAAATCAAAGTGAGCAATTCAGATCTAGAGAAAGCCCTGAGAGACTCAGCTATCAGCCAGAGGTGGCAAGGAGCTCGGCTGCTGCTGGCTGATAGGGAGGAGGTTACTCCCCAAGAATTCACATAGTAGGAATTCACAGTTCTCTGCAGGTGCACGAAAATAGCCAGGATGAAATAATATAAACATGGGACTTGTGAGAGAGAGGTTCTAACCAATTGAAGTTTCTAGCGTGGTGGTGTGGTAACTCTTTTAGCCAATAAGCTGTAGTTCTAACCCTATATAAACTGTGTGCTATGTCTAATAAATGTCTTCACTTAAATCCTATGGGTTCTGTGTTGTGAAGTCCTTTCTCCGCCACGAACTTTGTTTACTTTATCAAGGCATGGACAACTGTGGATAGTTCCAGAAGTTGCAGTGACCCTACCACAGTATTGCCTTAGGATTTTATATATTTGTAGGCTTTTGTAGGATTTTATATACTGGTAGATTTTATACAGTTATGTAGCTTCTTATACTTAAAATATTAGCTGGCACCTTCTAACCTGTGTGACACATTCCTAGACTTCTGTGCCAGGGAGAAAATAATAGCTAGAACATCTTGCTTGAAACTTTTGTACAAACACTAGAAAAATAAGATACTATTTTAGTCAAAACAAAGAGAGCCCAGCAAACTTGGAAGAACTCAAAAGAGAGAAAAGTAGTGTGAGGATGAAGAATAAAGATGAAGTAAGGGTCTCAGGACCCCAGACCCAATTCTAAGGGGGTGTGCCAAGGGGCAGGCCATGGGGAAGTTCAGGGAAGGACACCAAGGTTGCCTGAGAGTAGCCAGTACTTGGATTAGATAAAACCTGTAGTTATGATAATTAGGTAGTGTTATAATTTGTAAGATTTCTAAGCTGTAACATGTGCACATTAATATTTTGTAGACATGAAAAGCTTTTCAGCAAAGAATTGTTTTCTACCTTTACCCAGATTAATATTGTCTCAGAAAGTTCTTCAATTTCAGGCAACAGTTTGGCGACTGCAGAAGGGACCCAGGACCTTTGACATTCTCTGGATAAACATTTCATTCACACGATGTTCTCTGCCAGCATTCATTTTAAAGAATTTCTCCAACCGACCTGAGAAAGTCCAGCTCCTAAAAACCCCAAAATTCAGAAGGGTGAGATAAAACCCAGTTCTTTTTTGTTGTTATTTGCTAGCATTTATAATGTATTTTTTCTGGAAAATTTGTTGAGACTGAGTTGTGGGATCCTTGATGTTATGAGAGTGTTGATCGGGGTTTTTTTCAGTCTCAGGGGTGAAGGCTCAGCCCAGGAAAGGGAAAGTTACCTGTTTGCTTTGTGGTGTGGATTTGCCAGTGTTTCGTTGCGTTTCATTCGAGGTATGGTTTGGCCCGACCCATTCAGGGACGGGCCAGTGCTTGACATGGTCCCATTTGTGGCTTTGACATTGTGGGTTCCCTGCCAAAAAAGGGCAACCTCAGGGCTGAGGTTGCCACTGCCACCTGTGTGTTTGTCTGGCAAGAGTGTGCCAGTGAGAGGAGCAGGGGCAGCGCAGCCCGTCTGTGCCGTGAGAGCACATGGGCAGCATCTGTTTGTGCGGGGAAAGCCACAGGCAGGAGAGGAAGGAAAGCACCTTGCCCTCCTGTCTTGGTTTGAGCGGGCAAACTGCCAACCCTCCAAGTACAGGGTCAGAGCCTCCCCCGCCAACACCCAGGAAAGGGAGGAAAAGAGAGGGGAAGGAAAAAAACTTCAAGCCACGTTTATATTAGAACTACATGTATTTTTACAGAAAGAAAGAGACAATCAGAAGAAGGTACAAATATACACTCACACAAGCTACAAACAGCAAGGAACAATTTCTCACTTCTCAGCACACACACAAATCTCACTATTTCAACCCCAAATTATCTTAAGAGACTCAGTCCCCACAGACCCAAGCAGAGAGAGAAGAACCCACAACAAACATATTACTTCCCAAAACGACTGCTGGGCCAGTGCTGGGCCTGGTCCTCTCCATCTCTCCCGGGACTGTACCATGTGTATGTCCTCTCTGCTGTGGGGTGACTGACTGAGCCACTCCCACACTGATTCTACTTCCCTGGGAAATGATGTTGCAATAGGGTATGGAATAAACCACTATTGGCTAGAAGTCAGCTGTCAGCTCAGCCCAGCTTGAATCATCTGGCAGCTCCAGGCCTAGTCTAACTTTCAAGAACCCAAATTTAGGCCCACCTAGGTGAACCCATGACACCTCCTGTTGCAGGTGCTGGGAACTCAGTTTGTAAGCCAAAAAAGCAGACATGGCTCTAGGGCTGCTGGTGCTGCATCATGTTACAAAAGTGCCTTCCTACCCACAGGCCCCGAGTTCAAGTTCTGTGAGGGAGTTTTTTTGTCTGTTGCTTTGCAAGTTTTTGTCTCTTGTTTTCCTGCCTGAAATATGGGGTGCAAACATTCAAAAGAGAAAGAGATTCCTAGGGAATTTCCTCTTGCATTAGTATTGAAACATTAGTGCAGATTAACCCGCTCTGAGCCACCTCTTAAAAAGCCAGGCTTGGTAAAGTTAAGCATATATACTTAGCCATTGTTCAAATTAGTTAAAGGAGAGGTCTGGACCAAGGCTGAGTCTTGCGAGTTGAAACAGTGTTACAACTTGGGTGTTTTTTGTGGAAAGAAGAGAGATAAAATGAAATTTTGCATGCAGAATTATTTTTACAATTTCTAAAACGCCCGGATGGAGTTTGGGTGTGGCCGCTGAGGCGACGAGGGCAAGAGCCATGACTGTTCCAAGAGGCGCTGGTGCCGCTCCAGCTGCTGCTGCTGATGATGATGCCAGCCCTGGTTCATGTGCCATTACAAGCAAGGATGCGTGGGGGGTGGGCAGTGCCGCCACCGCTGGAACGCCAAAGGTAAGTGCCATGCTGCTCTCAAACGGTGCAGCTCCGGGCGCTTTGCCTGCTGTGTGTAGTGTGGCCGATGTAAATGCAGCATCTGTGGCCGCCACAGGATCGGTGAGAAGAGCAGAGGGGAAGACGGGATCAGTCTTTCCTTCTCCTGCTTCTGTCGTGAACACAGCCAGTTAGGGCTGGGCAGAAAAGAAGAACAGCGGGGCCAGGGGTGGCACCAGTTTTCAGCCAAGCACCGGCTCGTGCTTTGCTAGCAATTGTGGGGGCTGGGGACAATCCCCGCTTTTGGATAGCCGTGAGAGAAGTCCCAGGGCACAACCCAGCCTCTTTGCCCATTGCCGCAAAAAAGGCTTCGTGTCAGCACTTCTGTGGCACAAGACAGGAAGCAGAGTCGTTCAGTAGCAGAATTCTTGCCTGCCACATAGGAGACCCGGGTTGGATTCCCAGTCAAGCAGTCCTTGCCTTTCTAATTCACTTTCGTTTTAAGAATCCAGAAAGCTGGTTTGGGTCTGGTGCTGGGCCACCGTGGCCCAGTGGTTGCCCACCTGCTCCCATTGCTTGGTTACTATGGTTACATCCCTCTCTTGCAAAGTCCGAAAGAGGAGGGACAAAAAGAATTCTGTTACCATGGTTACAAGCACCATTGTTTTATCTCTGTGCTGCAGCTTGTGAAAGAGATTTCCCTGAATTCAGTTTGAGAGTCAACACAAAATTTCACAAGATTGTAAGATAAATGTATCTACCTTGAATTTGTCTCTCTAAAATGCTTTGTCATCTAGGAGTTCTTTAACGGTGTGTGAGCTCACAGAAGCCTCACAGAGGAACAGACGTGTCAAAAAAAAAGCAAGAAGTGGTTGGTCTGCCACACTGCAACTGAAGAATTAATTTTGTGGATTCTCTTATGAGCATTGGCTCACATCTGGCCTGCAATCTTGGAGATAAATTCGTAACATAACATCATAAGTTAATGATTTGTTTAGCTTGTACCTAGCTGAAATAAATACCCTGGCCTGCTTTAATGTGAGATGCAGTTATTGTGATGTTTATCACAGACACCAACATGTGAAAATGCCATTGTTAGTAGCTAATTTGATGCTGATTTTTTTACATGCTATCATATTTTGGTATAGATGAGGATGCTTTTATAGCTTGCAGGCGAGTGGCTCCCGCATGGCCACTCCATGAGATAGAGAGAGGATTGATGCAGTCAGAGGGCAGACTGTGGCAGGATGGCTTGTCCTCAGTGAGGCCTGGAATCTGTTCAGAAATACAAGCTCTCTGCGAGAAGCAGTTGGTTTGGCCCAAATGTAGTTTGGTGTTGCATCAGACCCCAGACACATCCTGCCTTCGGTAAGCTCCTAACCAGCCTGTAAATTAACCACCCTATTCTATGAAAGCTAATCCCTCATCTTCTGGGAACTCCAGAGCTAAGAAGACCTCTGCTCCTAGAACAATTGCAACAACAAAGACTGATACAAATTACAATAATGTGGTTTAAATTGGCGGAAGGGGCTGGAGGTGTCTGTTTTTATTACCTGTTTATTACTGTTTTTATTTTATTTTCTGTTTTGATCACAGTTGGTAACAATGATTCAAGTTTGAAACCTTGTTTTTGTCTCTAGTCCACATTATCATAAAATTATTGTTGGATTTGTATTATGAATTTGGCTGAAATTTGGAAGCAAACTCAAATTCTCAATCAGCTAACTCTCGAAGATGTCTCACTGGGCTTTGAAGCTATCTTTGGCAAAATTAATTCATGCCTGCCAAACTGAACTTGAAAGAAACTGTGTTTAGTGTTTGCTTATGAGCTTTCTGCATGATTAGATGCTGTAGGAGTTGCTCATCTTTATGCTACAATGTTAAGTATAAATAGTAGAGATTTGGAAATAATTTTATGTTTTTGTCAAGTCTTTTAGGGGGGAATGCAGCCTTAGGATTTCATATCTTTTTAGATTTTTATATAGTTGGGTAGTTTTTTACATTTAAGATCACAGCTTCTAACCTCTGTGACATATTCCTGGACTTCTGTGTCTTGGAGAAGATAAGAATTAGAACATCTTGACTAAAACTCATGTACAACCCCAGGATAATAAGATACCACTTTAGTCAAAGTACAAAGAGAGACCAAGAACCTTGAAAAACTCCAAAGAGAGAAAAGTGGTGTGAGGATGAAGAAGAAAGACAAAGGGTCTAAGGACCCCAGGCCCAATTCTAAGGTGGTGTGACACAGGGCAGGCCCAGGGGAAGTTTGGGGAGGGACACCAAGGTGGCCTGAGAGTAGCCAATACTTAGACTGGATAGAACCTTAAGATATGATCATTAAGTAGTGTTATAAATTGTAAGACTTCTATGCTGTAACACGTGTGTCAATGTAGTTTATTTACCTGAAAGCTTTTTAGTAAAGAACTATTTCTCTACCTTACCCAGATGTCTCAGAAAAGACTTTTTCCTCCCTGAATTCAGGCAACACTGGCAGCAGCTGGGACTACACTGGGAGTGGCTGGGAGTAGATAAAAGCAACTGAGATCATGCTAGAAGCTGTTGGGAACTACTGGGAGTGAGTGGGACCACAGTGGGGGCAACTAGGATATATTGGGAGGGACCAGGAGTGACTGGGATCATACTGGAACTGACTGGGACCTGTGGAACACACAGAAGTTTCTGCAGTAGCTGTTTGAACTGAGCTCTGGCAAAGTGTCCTGCGTGTGCAGGGCAGCAAATCCTGATGTTCTCCAGGAGCCCAGCTCTGCTCTCTGGCTCATGGTTTCCCTCGTGCTGGGCAGTTTGACCTCCGGCAGCTGCAGCCCTGCAGGAGGTTGCGGGGCTGCAGTGCCGAGGGGCTGTGCCCCGAGGAGCTCCTGCCCCAGGGGCCGAGGGACCTGCCAGTCTTTGCTGCTGGGGCAGGATCGTGCCCCGCGCTGGGGCTCCTGGGTCCAGAGGAGGAAGGACAACAACAGGTTTGGTGCCTAGGACTGTGGCAGGAGGTGCAATAGGTTGGGCTGGGTGTGCTGGCCTGGGTGGTCTCTCCTTGCCCTTGGCTGTGGGGTCTGCAGGGGGAAGTTTCTCCTGCTCTCTTTGCACCCTGGTACTGCCCCACTGCTGAGCCCCCGGGCAGGTGGGTGTTTGTGGCCTGGACTGTTCTCACACACACCAGATGTGTTTAAGGGGGACAGTGAGGTGTGTTCTCCTTCCCCAAATCCTGGGGCTTGGACACACTTGGTCCTGTCCTGAAGCATCTCCTTCCAGCCTGGGTCCTTGTCTGTTCCTCATTGGAGCAGAAACCAGGTTATTTGCAATGAGACCTGCTGGGAGACCTGCCCTGGTCCCTGTGGCTCTGCTCTGTGAGGACAGAGAGGGTTTAGGGACACTTGCTCTTCCAGGATCCCAGTCCTTGTGCCCATATTCCCAGTGCCAAATGGGATTTCTCATGCCCAAACAGCTGAAAAAGATTTTCTCAGCTCAGCAGTCCCAGAGCAGGAGAAGCCATTAAAGCAGGTTTCAATTCCCGAAAGGCTTTCCTGCATCCAGGAGTCTAGGAGAGCCCTTGGGCCTTGCCATTCCACGCTCTTTTAGAAAATGCCTCAGGACTTTGACAGAGAGAGCCTCTTTTCTTTACTGGCCCAGCCTCTTTTGTCCCTGTGAAACAGGAAATGTCCCAAAGTGCCAGAGTCCTCCCAGCTCTGAGGGTGTCCTGGTTTAAAGGAAACCGAAGTGTCTTATCTATACTAGAGAAGGGAACTCCTCAATAACCAACACTACACCCTTTTTAAATTTAAGGAAAATAAATTTTAATTAGAAAAATGTATAGAAGAGCATACAGTTCTTAAGTGGTGTATATATATAACTACAAAACATACCACAGCAAAACCACCTCAAAACAAAACGGCAATCTCTCCCTCTCTCGGCGCAATTATGCTTATGGACAGCAGGTGGCAGTGTCACACCTCGGCTGGCTGTGAAGGTCCATTCCAGTCTTTTTCCCGACTTTTCCATGGGAATAGTAGACTTTCTCCTTGTCCTTTGTTTGAAGAAACACTTGGAGTTGGTGGGGGGTGGGGGTTCTTAGGAAACCCCTGCAGCTGGAGTCGCTCTTAAGGAAAGTCTGTGGCAAATCCAAAGGCTCTCTCATTCTCTCTCCCTGAAGCCCAGGGTGCCAGAGAGTTGGAGGGGGGGAAAAAAGCGTGGACACCCAAGCTGGAAAGGAGCTCCATCCAAGATGCTCTCACCAGCTCAGCTAAAGGGTGGCTTCTACTCACAGCAGCCATCAGAAACAAATTGAAGTTCCAGCACTGGGGCAATCTCCTCTCCGTCCGCCCACCATCAAGTTGGAATTCAAAGCCGTTGGCCACTCCTTTGTTACCTGGTGGTGTGGGGGGTGGTTGAGCGTTACCTCTCAAACTAATGTGTTGGTAGAACGAAATTCCATAAAGGATTTTGAAACTATAACATTTTTGACTAAGAACTTTTTTTCTACACCAACACCCCACATCAAACTTAAGCTTTCCAACTATATACACATTTACACATATGTACACACAGAAACAGTAGTATGGGCAATTTACCCAGAGATGAGGCCCCCTTGAGGTATACATTCCGTTTTTCCATCTTCCTGCATCACCCGCCACGTGCAACCCAATCCTTGAGCAAAGATAATCCCAGGAATGGATTTCCCTTTACTTGAGGTAGGGTTAATCCAAACTGTTTTCCCTAACATACCTCTCAGGTGTGTAACAGGGACTTTTGTCTCCATCCACAGTGTGAAGGGATTCTGACTGGGCAGGGCTGGCTCAATTGACAGAGTCTCTGGTGTTGACAAGCCATGTAGCCTTTGACAGATGTGGATCCCAGTGTTTGAAAGTCCCTCCACCCAATGCCTTCAAAGTAGTTTTTAACAGTCCATTCCACCGTTCAACGTTCCCAGCAGCTGGTGCATGATAGAGGCTATAATACACCCACTCGAAGCCATGCTCTCTTGCCTGGGTGGTAACTAAGGTATTCTTGAAATGAGTTCCATTATCTGACTCAATTCCCTCTGGGGTGCCATGTTGCCACAGGACTTGTTTTTCCAGGCCCAGGATGGTGTTTCAGGCAGTGGCGTGAGGCACTGGGTGTGTCTCCAGCCATCCAGTGGTTGCTTCCACCATGGTGAACACAGAGCGCTTACCATGGCAGGTCTGTGGCAGTGTGATGTAATCAATGTGCCAAGCCTCCCCATACCTATACTTATCCCAGCATCCAGCACACCACAGAAGCTTCACTCTCTTAGCCTGTATAATGGCAGCACAGGTTTCACAGTCATGGATAGCCTGAGAGATCTAGACTGGCAGCACAAGGGAGAACACAAGTGGAGCTGTTGTTGCTGGAATTTGAGTCAGGCACTGGAAAAAGCGAGGAAAGTGTTCAATAATGGGGCAGCAGGAGCTGGACTCGATGATCCTTGTCAGCAGTCCCTTCTATCTCAGCAGATTCTGTAACACTTCGCCTTTGCTTGATTGACTGCTTCTGTTAATCACAAGTTCCTTCCTTTACTGTTCTTTACTCTGCCTGGTTTCTTTCCACTTGTTTTAGCTACAACGGCTTCGACCAGCTTATCACTGTGTAGGTGTAACCATAGCTGTGTGATCTACACCCTCTGTATCATTTCTGATGAACAATTAGCAATGGATCATTGGCAGCAGCTGCCCAGGGCACATGTGACCCCTCAGGATACAAACTGGGTGTTAAAGGATGCTGTGAGACAGACGAGTGTTTCTGTCTTCACACCAATGACTCAGGTATGATACCTTCCCTTGGAGGAGGAAATAGCACCTTCACGCCCAGCCTGAGGGGTCATGTCTGCTCATGGGCCATCAAAGATTCCAAAAATACCCCATGACTCACAGAGTTCAATCACCCATTGTGAAACTCTTCACACTGGGGGAGGTATTGGGCATTCCCACCTGAACCTGAGCATAATCTTGGGGTTTGGGGACTTCTGGGACCACTCATGGGATACAGAGGAGGAGCAGAACCTCAACAGGACTATGATCATCATTCTCACCCACAGGTTTCTTTTCCTTTTATTTGGCGCTCAAGGGGCCACGTGGCGCTCAGCACAGGGGCCAATGAACACCATTGTGTTTGTGCCCCAGGGTGCTGGGTTATACATCTGGGTTTTGTGGATTAAAATTAGTTTCTTCTCTATATCATTGTATTTATTATAATTTTTTTTCTTAAATTGTAACTCTTACTTGTTATCCCTTTTTCAGTTGGGTTCATTTCTCCTAGCAGTTGAACTTTAAACGAGCACACAAAACTGCTCCGAATCTACTTTACATGGAAGCAAAAGTGTTCTAAACCCTATATCTACCAATATATTGATAAAGTAAGTCTAATCTGTGCCAGGGGGTGGATTAACAAGAACCTGGGTCACCCTCACCTTCAGGGGGGTCAGGACAGATGCCAGACATGGGGGAAGCTTCTGGCAGCTGCTCCCAGAACCCACCCCTGGATCCCCCCCCACTACCAAAATCTGGCTACACAAACCCACTGCTCTGCCCAGCATGGATCACCTGGAACGTGGGTCAACAGGTCTGTACCCAGCATGCATCACCTGGAACGTGGTTCACCAGGTCTCTGCTCAACAGACCTCATCAGGAATGTTGGTCATCAAGTCTTTACCCAATATGTCTTACCAGGTTTCTGCCCAACGTGGGTCACTGTGGATCATCCAGCGTGGGTCCTCTGATGGGTGACAGAGTTGGAGCAGCAAATGAAGCTCTTTCTGCACCCTTAGAAATTCCCTTACCGGTGGGTCCGTTGGTGTGAGATCAAGGTAGAGCTCTGGGAGAAGCTCTTCCCACACTCCCCACATTTGTAGGGCCTCTCCCCAGTGTGGATGCGTCGGTGTTGGACGAGGCTGGAGTTCTGGTTAAAGCTCTTCCCACAGTCAGTGCAGTGGAAGGGCCTCTCCTCTGTGTGTGTCCGTTCATGCATGAGGAGATGTGAGCTGGTCTGAAATCTCTTCCCACAGTTCCCACACTTGTAGGGCCTCTCCCCAGTGTGGATGAGACAGTGGGTGACAAGGTGGTAGTTCCGCTTGAAGCTCTTACCGCAGTCGGTGCAGCGGAAGGGCCTCTCCCCTGTGTGTGTCCGCTGATGCACAAGGAGATTTGAGCTGGTCTGAAACCTCTTCCCACACTCCCCACATGTGTAGGGCCTTTCTCCAGTATGGATGCGCTGGTGGGTGAGGAGGGTGGAGTTCTGGCTGAAGCTCTTCCCACATTCCCAACATTTGTAGGGCTGTTCCCCAGTATGGATGCGCTGGTGGCTGAGGAGGTTGGAGCTCTTGCTGAAGCTCTTCCCACATTCCCCACATACGTAGGGCCGTTCCCCCCTGTGGATGCGCTGATGTCGGAGCAGAGAGGCTCTTAAGATAAAGCTCTTCCCACATTCTCCACACAGGTAGGGCTGTTCCCCCCTGTGGATGCGCTGATGTCGGAGCAGAGAGGCGCTGTGGTTGAAGCTCTTCCCACATTCCTGACACACGTAGGGCCGTTCCCCAGTGTGGATGTGCTGGTGGCGGATCAGGGTGGAGCTCTGGCTGAAGCTCTTCTCACATTCCAAGCACTTGTAAGGCTTGTCCTTGGTCTGAAGCTGCTCATGGAAGTCAGAGCTTTGGATCAAGCTCTGCCCGCCTTCTTGGAACAGGGTTTGTCTTTCCCCCTTGGAGCACTCTGTGCTGGGTGTCGATCCATTCCTGGGGTATTTCCCTGACTTTTTCTCCCTGGAGACTTCCTGTGCCATGGAGGGGTTCAGAACAGCCTCTGCCATGAGGTTCTGCTGGGGGGATTTATCCTCTGCACTCATCTCGGGGCCTGGGGAAGGAAGGAAAAGGAAAGGAAGGAACATGGAGAAGGAAGAAGGAAAAAAGAAAGGAAAAAGGAGAAGGGAGATGATGGAGAAAGGAAAAAAAAGAATTAAAAGGAAGGAGAAGAAGAAATATGAAAAGAAGGCAGAAGGGAAGGAAGGGAGGGCAGGCAGGCAGGGAGGGGAGGGAGGGAAGGAAGGCAGGCAGGTACGCAGGCAGGTGGGAAGGTGGGCAGGCAGGAAGGCAGGTGGG
>VWZD01012007.1:799925-826165 GCA_013396695.1 Sakesphorus luctuosus | reverse complement strand
CCTTTGCTAAGACAGCTTTAAGAGAAGAGAAAGAGCATACAGTCCAGAGCTAGCATACAGTTAAGCCAAACCTGCTACAGTCGGCTCTTCCTTTTGCTTGTGTTGAGGGACAAAAGGCAATATTTTCCTTTGGAAGTGCTACCTTTCTTCTTTAGGACATATGCTCCTTTCTTCTTTAGGAGATCCTATTGGAATCTTAACATGTGTGTGATTTTTGGTTTTTTTTCTACATTAAAAAGTCCTTGCTCTAAAAAGCCATAGAGAAAAGTCAGAGAAGGAAAGGCAAAGCAATCCCTGGCAGCTGGGCATGGGCACATCCTTCTAGCACTGCTGCTCCCACACAGCAATGGCACGACAGACTGAGAGGGAAGGGAAAGGGCTGGGCAGCAAAGGCTGTGCCTGCTCCACATTCTGCTTTTCCTGCAGAGCAGCACTGCCAGGGGGTTCATATCCCCCCATTCCTGAATGCCTACAGCCTCTTCCTTCCTCGTGATGGTGTCCACGTTCCCATGTGTTCCCTTTGCTGTACTGCACAGTTTCTCTCCCTTGTCACTGTGGAGTTGCCTGTGCCTCACCTCTTTGGGTCACCAGTGCTGGGGGCACATGGCTGCTACCACAATTACCTGGAAAAAAGATAAGAATGGCTGTTCCCACAGTTTTAGTTCCTTGGGGTGACCATACTCTACTGTCATGGCCGTTATCATTCTCTAAAATGAATCTCACACTGGTGGGGCCTCCAGCTGGTGTTGCTCAGTGTACAGGGTGAGGTGCTTGTGCTGAGCTTCCCCTGCACCAGCTCCACTGCTACTTCCTGTGGGTGCCACAGAAGGGTCAAGCTGCCAAGAAATTTATGGACTTTGGGCTCCTCCTAAGGGAAAAAATACAACAAAGTTTAGCAATTCCTTTTTTTAAAGAACAAAATAAAGTACTTAACAATGAGGAGTGTTAATGCAGAAGTCCCAGGCACCTGACTACATGGTCACCAACCACGTTAGGTTGGATCTCAGGGAAAGGCTCTTCCCCCAGAGGGTGGCGGGCACTGAGCAGGCTCCCCAGGGCAGTGGGCACAGCCCCAAGGCTGCCAGAGCTGCAGGAGTGTTTGGACAATGCTCTGAGGGACAGGGGGGGATTGCTGGAATGTCTGTGCAGGGGTAGGGGTTGCACTGGATGACCCTTGTGGGTGTCTTCCAGTTCAGGATATTCTTTGATTCTATGAATCAGTCATAGGCTGATTTCCTGAAGAAGAAATGATGTTTATCTGTCTGTCCTCTTGGGCTCTAACAATGTGATTGAGTGCATGAGAGAGATGTTTCCTCAAGGTGATTTTTACATTTTACTAAACTAAAGGAAATTCAAGTGGGACACATAAAAGCAGTCACTATTTGTTCCCATGCAAGCAGGTTCATTCAATTAAGTTACACGGAACCACCTCTGTTTCTATATTTTTTTCCTAAATGATGTTTGATCTTTCAGTTTTAAGCATTTTGAAACAAACTCACTGTATAAACTCCAATATATCCAGTGTATGGATTTGTACAGAACTATAAGCCCTGTTCAGAGGGAGGAGTGAGTGCAATCCCTGTGGCACAGCATATTAAATATGGGCTATTAGGCAGCTCTGTGCTGGACTTAAGTCTGCCTTTATTGAACTCATGTTTATGGATAGATTTAATGTAGGATGCAGTAGAACTCCCTGAAAGGCTTACCAAGGCATCTGTGCTCCTTGCTGTGAGCTGGGCTCTGTCTTGAGCTACCAGAACACATGGATTGGCCACAATCCTGATAAATACCTTAAACAGGCTTGTACACCTTGAGGTGCTTTGCTTAGACAATAATTTTGTCATTAAAATTCTGCCCATACCAACATTTTCATATTTGATTCTACCAAGCGTGTGGCTTGTTGTCCTCATTTGAGATTTGTGGGGTCAAAGTTTCAGCCCTTCCATTGACTCATTTTCAGTGCTGTGCTGTCAGTTTAATTTAAAGCAGAGTCAACTGATGAAAACATACAACGAGGGGTCACAGCAAAAAAAAAAGAAATCAATAACTTCAATATTCTAGTAGGTTTTCATAACTCCTTATAGCCTCTGTTTCCCACTCCTTTCTGCTTCCTCCCTTCTTCCAAGGGATAACAGATTGTTTCTTATTTTAGTTAGTGTTACAGATGACAATTTAAGGAATGCAGAGCTTGGCCAAAACTGACCATCTTGGCGTTCAGATCATTCACTAGTGCAGAAAAGAGTTTGTGGTTGTTCATACAACAGCCTCCCAACTTCTTTGGGGATGTTTCAGTAATCACTGAGTGGTGGAACCAGGACATTTGGACTTTCGCCTGTTGTTAGTGAACATTTACAGAGCAATTACATTTTTAATACAAACTGAGTCTGTGTTTTTATCCTGAAACACAAAAGTAGTCTAAACCACTTGTGTTTTAGCTGGAGGAGGTAGGGAGGAATATATTTTTGTTTCATATCCATGGCAACTCCTATTTTTTTATTACTTCCTTAAAGTGAAAATTTGCTACTCTTTAACCTCTTTTAAAAAAAATTATTGAAACAAAGACTCTTTGTTTTCTATCAAAGATATATTCTGCTTATTAAAACATTGAAGTAGCTCTTTCTTTTTAAAATAGGGTAGAAAAAAATTATTATAGAAGATGAAACACTTTAAGGCAGTATCTTTCTCGTTTCAGTTCAACAGCATTAAATATTTCAATGCTATGAAACTCCCAGTATATTTATTTTTTATGCTAGAGAAGTGAGGCCTATCCCTTTTTAGAGAATCAGTTGTAAATTTTGGTTCACTTCTAACTTCTGATAAAATCCTGCTTTTTCATTTTTTTATTTTTTTTTTTACCCTTGAGATCCACGTCCCAGATATTAAATGCTCTGTATATATCTTTTTTCCTGTTCAATAGGTGACACTTATGTAGTGGTTTAGCCCTGGCATTCATTGTTTGGAAAGAAGGAAATGCTTCATGCTATTATTATTATTTTTTGATGGGGAGAGGGGAATTATTATTTATTAGAAAAATAAATAGATCAAACCCTGTTAAATATAAGTGCCAAAACAAGTAAGCTGAAGAACACAAAATATTGAATCAACCATAGAAATGCTTTTTGAAAAAGATGGGATTTTCATGACATTTAAAAAGAAGAGGAGCTGGAATGGACAGGGTTAGTTGTAGCCTATATTATTACTAGGAATGAAATCCAGTGGTGTACAGGAATTGGAAATAACCTGCAGCTCTGTGATTGTCTGCAGCAGTGTCCTCAGGCTAACAAAGCTGCTCTAAGCCTGCTTTGCTGGTGACCAGTCTGCAGGTTGGTCTCAGAGCTTAAATTTCCAGTTTCCATGAATAGTGAATCTAAAAACACTGTTCAGGCTTGCCCTGCTCCAGCTGAGGGAAATGCAAACGATGTTGTCTTAGGACCTGCTGAAGGAGGGACTGTTCTGAAGACTATTTGCCGTGCTACACTCCTTTCCTCTGAAGGGAAGGGGTAGGTGTGGGGTCAAACAGATGATGCAGAATGTGTGCATTGAGAAAAGAAAAAAATAACACCTTTTTTTAATTGCTTCCCCCTTTCTATCAGACAGGGAGTGTCCAGGGTGAGCTCATATGGGTAAGAGAGTCCACCCATGTAAGCAACAGAATGATTTTGCCTTTTCAAATTGTTATGGTTTAGCCAAGTGGACCTAAATTTAGGCTTTAAAGATCATATTAGGCCTAGAATTGTCAGCTGCCTTGAGCTGGGCTGGGCTAGCTAACAGCTGACTTCTTCTAGCCAATAATATTGTATTCCACACCATACTACATCATCTCAAAAGTAAAATCCAGTGTGTGGAGGGGCTGGGGCAGTTGCTTCACAGCTGTGGTCCCAGCAGGACACACCGTGCTGTCCCAGGAGGGATGGGGAGGCCCAAGCCCACAGCACCGGCTCACCATCATGTTATCTTAGGGAAGGAAAATGTTTGTTCTTAGTTCTTCTCTTTGCTTAAGTCTGTCTTTAGGGAATTGACTTCTTTAATATGTTTTGTAGTTAAAATAGTAAAATTTGTGCTTACTGAAAAGTAGGAAGTTATATATAACTTATGTAAAAGTGTGTTATATTGTAGTTTTCTTTTAATTTTCTCTTTTATGTGTAAATACATGTAGTTAGTTTCAGCATAAACCTAGTTTAGAAGTTTTTTTTTCCTCTCCCTCTTTTTTTTCTCTTAGCTAGTTGAGAGGGAGAAACCCTTTTTCTCTGTTCTTGAGCAGTTGGCATCTTGCCAGCTCAACCCAAAATACAAAGACATAGGAAAATGTATTTTTAAAAAAGTTGATGATTGGGAAAGAAACATTTGGGTTTTCTTTGATTTTCCTTTTGCTCTGTGTTAGGCTCTATTAACTCGAAATGACTGCTGATGAAAACCTCCTGGAGGAAAGGAGAGGTCATCTGCCATGGGAGCTGCTGAGCAGGCACTCAAAAATGGGTGTTCAAGAGGTTGCAGGTGTGGTGGGAACGGTGCCAGTGGAGCTGGTCATGCAGGGAGGGAAGCCCAGGCAGGTGGACTCAGAGGGCTGGCAACAAGCTGCAGCTGAAGGAGTCCTCAAATGAGCAGCACCAAGCCAGGAAGTGGAGACGTGCTTGGAGAGAGGCAGAAGGTAGGGAAATATCCACAATATTAGTTTAATGGCTAAAGAAGGGTGCAGTCATGATTGCTGTAGTATTTTATGAGAGTGGTCTTGAGGTGCCCTGTCCTTTCTATTGTGTCAGTGATATTTTTGTATCCAAGTTATTTTTTTTTAGTTTCCAGGCTCCTTTTTGAATGGTATCTGAGAGGTCTTGGCTACTTGGAAAGGTATCAAGGGTGATAGCATGAGTGTTTATACACTTGTTCAATTTTTGACACCTGAGAACAGTAGATTAGAATTTACCCACAGTTTGAATTAAACTCTGCAGCAGATGTAGCCATATGAAGTTCTGCTGACATATTCCCTGTGTGATCCATATTTTATACCTGTAATTAGTTGTGTGATGCATTTGAATCACTAGGATTCAAAGAGCTAATCTTGAATATTCTTCCTCGATACCTGTACTTGGTGCAGGGGGAGGGGAGGAGAACTATTTGTTTGCCAATCCTCTCAAGTTCTTGAAGTGCAAAATGTTTTCTTTGGGTCAATTGATTATTGACATCAGATATTCTGGTTTCTCAGATGGTGAACTGAAACAAGGCCTGCTTGGTGAGAACAAAGGCTGTTCTATTACAGTGGATTATTAGACTTGCAAACCTAATTATCCCCTTTGGGACTCAGCACAGACCTAATGCAGCTTGGATTAGGGAGGCAGGTTCTTACTTTCAACTTTGTTCAATAGATTTCTGACAAGTCTGATCTTATAGATGATTAAATTTCAGCACAATGATTAGAGACTTTTCTGGAAAGGAATCCCTGGATTTTTTTGAGATTGGAATAGAACAACTATTCTCTTTTACTTCGAGATTTTTATTTGGGTTTTTTCCCCACTTTTATTTTTATTCAGGGAGGGAAAAACTAGAATTTTCTTTTCAAGCAGAGCTGTCCTTTGGGTCTGATGTATGAGAAGGGATTGATGGGTAAATCCAAACTTTGTATGGTTTATGTATGCAGAATTAAATTGTCATTAGTAAGTGGTAACTGTGGTGACAGAGCAATATTATTGCCGTGTCTAGAATTAGCCTGGTGAGCTGCTGAGGGTCTCCCCAAGGCTGGCAGTGAAGGTGTAACAGGGTGGAGGGAGGCTCTGGAGCTTCACTGATAAAGTCAGTTCATCCAGCTTTAGGTGTTTGCATTAGCTGATGGTTACAGAAGCTTCTAAAGGATGACAGTAATTTCCCAGTAGAGGCCACTAAAAAAAGAATTGTACTGAAATCTAAATCCTAAGCCCCAAAAACTTACTTCTTTACCAACCTAACATCAGTCCTTTTTCTAGGCTTTAGTTACCACTCAATACTTATTTTTATATATTTTTATGTAAGTGTGGCTACCCATCAAAACTATCCCTCTCTTTTAATGTGTTCCACACTTATGTTACCTCATTCTTCTAGGTAGGAAGACTTGCAAATAATCCTGCAAACACTAATACTAGAAAATTTGTAAGGGTTTGTCTTACAAAATTGCAAGATAGTAAATCAGGACCACCCTTGTACAGAAGCTTTTTTTGTGGGTTTTCTTAGGGAGATTTTCTTGTATCCTTTTGTCCCTTAAAAAGGGTTTTGATAATCTGTCAGCCTATCCTATTTTCTGGGGAATGTAAATAATTGTCACTTATGAGACTGCCATCTAAAAAAAAAAAAGAAAGAAAGGAAGTATTTTGTAGATTAAGAAGTGATTGGGAGGAAGAAGTAAGTGAGGTGTTTGGGGATTTTTTAAAGCCTTCTTGCTGTATGAGATTAGGCTAAAATATTTTCCCCTAAATTTGTGATGTTCTCAATGAGCTACATGTTTTCTACACTGAGAGATGAATGAAGCTCTACAGCCCTACAAGCAGCTATTAGATAGGCAGTCAAAATTGTGTTGCCTGTAAATAAATCATTCAGGTAATAATTTAGTGAACAGTAAAAATGCACTCTACATCAAACTGATTTACAAAAAAAATAAGCAAATTGAAATGTCATACATTAATAAGATTGTTTTTACTGTAGTTTGGCACTGTCAAGTATCTAATGAATAGTACAGTAATTCTGAAAGTTATAAACATGTAGTCTGGACAAAAGTATTGGCAGTCAAGTGTATTGTGCTCTATATATTGGATTGTATATTGACAAATCTGCGCTGGTAGGGAAAGAAACTGCCTCCCAGCACAGCCTGGAGTTCTTCCTACACTGGCTGATATCCTATCAGTGGGTGTGCATTATTGGCAGGATGGGCTTGTCAGAAATGCATGACTTGGGGAAGGGTTTTATGCCCAACTGGAAGTAAAGGATGTTGGATTCTTCAGAGCTGTCTGCCCTCTGAAGAAAACCCAAATATACAAACAGTGCAAACACCCCAATAGAAATAAGATCTTTTTCTCCCATGCGAAGTTCTGGGTGTTCTCTTGTGTGTATCCTCAACCCCTAATTGGTGTTCATCCACATCAGAGTTCTGGAGAATCCTTATCTTCCCACAGCAGTCTCATGGAACTCACCTGGAGGGCAAAAGATCATCCACATCCAGGATCTGAGGTGGTTTAACTACCCCATGTGTTACACCTTCTGGCCAAGCTGTGGCTCTTCCAGCTTCAGCTATTGTAATTTGGTACAGACAACCAGACTTTGCTCAGTTTTAGATATTTTACAGTGTTACTGTTGTGAGTTCTAGTGAGGGTGTGGAGGAACCTTTTGTATGGTCCATGCTTCCTTCACTGCCTGGGGTTACTTTTGTATGGTTGTTTTCTAGATTATTACTTTGTATTAATGTTATTGTCTATTAATGTAAGACCCATAGCTGTGAACCTGTGTCTTGATCTCTCTGAATCCCTCCACAATTTACCTCTCCACATGTGTTCATGCAGGGCTAAAATGCGGCAGGTCAGTTCCTTGTGTGATGGTAAATAACTCATGATTTCTCCTCTGACATTTCTGAAAGTACTATGATACTGTCTCCATTGACAGGGAAAAGAATACTCTGTTGAAATAGGAAAATGAGCCCCAAAAATCCACATGAACTTTTAAAATGTGTACTACTTTCTTGGGATCTTCACAGCTTAATTAATGTTGGTCCCTTGGAAGATCTTAGTAGTGCAGGAAGATGTGGAGAATGGTGGTACCTTCAGCAGAATTCAAATGTACTGGAAAAGACTCTATTTTATGGATTCTTCTCTGAAATTAGGATGTCTGGAGGAATTTCGTGTTTCTAGGCTCATTTTTGTTGGGATGCATAGCAATATTTAAAGTGATATGTAGCAATTATCATGTCAGTGTTTCTGAAGATTGGATACTTTTGTGAAATATGGGTAAACTGCTACCAGTAAGTTTCTTAAGGCTGATTGTTGAAGTTAAAATGAGGACAGAGATCATCTCCAATTCATGGTATATTCAGACCCACACCTGTAAACAAGAGAAACTTTTCAGCATTACTCTCTTAAACTTCCATGAAACTTGGATTAAGATTAGGGCTCACAGTTCAGGAGTTTTAGACTAGAAGGTTCTGTCACATTCATGACCATTTAGTGTGTTTTAGTGGGTTTATATTCTGTAGGGATGTGAGTACTGGTTAAAAAAATTTTTTATTTTAAAACAAATAGTTCATTAAAACATATTTGTTGTTTAGTCTGTCACTTCTGTTGTTTAGTCTGTCTGTCTGTTCTTCGTGTTACTAAGGCAACTGACTTTTTCCTGAAGGGCAAAGAATCGATTATCAAAGCTATCAAAGGTGGTTTGGTTGTTTTTTTTTAAATAACTCTTGACTATAGGCTTTACAGATTGTCTTGATTTACTCCCTTGGGAATTTTTAAGCAAGCACTAGGGAAAAAATAGAACCTACCAGTTTCTTAAATGTATAAAATAACTTCAGCTATAGCAACAATCTTATCAGAGTATAAGTTGCCAATTGAGTAGCTGACAGTGGGAAATCAAAGTAGAAAGTAGTATTTTGGTAATATAATTGTAATTATCACCTTGGGCATGGGGTTCAATTTTTATTTTAAAATGTTTTAAGTATGAGGGTCATCATATTGTTGTGTGCCAAGTTGCATTGATGGTACAGTTAGACAACTTGCCTTTTCATATATTTAAAACTTCAAAGTTTAATATAATTTTCTTTGTGTTCATCCAAACAATCCAGTTCTCCAGTTCTGGGGGAGTTTGGCAGAGTATCTTATAGCTACAGTCCTTGGAGAGTCCTCTTTCAGACATTTGCTCTCATTTGAACCAGACCTTTTGCTGGAAGCAGAAATAAAATTAAAGCAAGGGCAACTTAAGCTTCCACAGTATTAGTTATAGGTAGCACAGAGGTAATTTGAATTCTGAATACCTTTGCAGCATTTTTTCAATACCAGTTCAACTGTTTCTTACAATACTTTTTAGACTCCAAGAACACGTTAAGAAAATACAGAAAAAGGCTGGTGGGGGAAACATTGACATATAAAATATTTGTAGCCCTGCTGTGATTACGGGTACAGGTAGATGCTTTGGAAGCAGCACCCAGGTGAGCATTGAGAGAAACATTTGCTTCCTATATTTTCATATATGATCACAACATTATAAAATATTTCCCAATTATATTAAATTTGGCTGTCCAGAGATGTAAAATGTTGGGATAACTGGACCAAACCGACCCAAGGGATATTCTAGACCATATACCTGTTTGTATCCATAGTTCAGATCCCAGATATGATAAATAAGGCAGGCATTTTGTGTGGGTCGCACATACTTAAAAAAAATACCATAAATATACAATATCTATTCAATGATCAGTGAAGTCCAACACGTTATTTGGGCTTTCAAATCTGACAGCATGAAATGCAAAGGTAAATTAACTCAATGTTTAGCAATTACCAACATTAGGTGCTCCCTCCAGTCTGAGGTGAGAACGGAGCTGATAACTGCAGTATTAATGCCTTACAATAGCATTGAGGAAACAAAAGTATTTTAAAAAACCATATTAAAATATATAGGAAGTTGTTATTTCTCTGCTATGACCATGGAAAGACTATGCAGTATGTGCAACTCAAGTATGTTATTGAGTATTTCACTTGAGTGGGGGAAAGGCAGACAAATTATTACAGATTCCAACAATATTAGTCAGCAAATCTCCCTATTTCTGTCCTTGATGAAGAAGGGTACAAAGTATTTTGCCTTCCACTTACTGGTGAGTGAAACTGAGAGTTGATTCTTTCAGAGAAGGAACATTTTCAAATACTTTTTGAAGACCTGCATAGGATGCAGCGTTGCTTTTGGGGTGATGGGCTGAGAAAGCAGAGAAGGACAAGGCTTGTAATAACTTTTATTGGACCAGGTGTTAGAGCTGGTAAAGGCAGATGAGTTTTAAAGCACATAAGCCCTTCTCAGAGTCGGAAACAGAAGTAGGGGGTTTCAAAGCTAACTGCAAGGGGAGAGATATTTCTGAGTTTGCCTTGGCTTTACAGAAAGTTTCCTAGGCAAGATCCCTGTTGGATACTTCAGGGCACAGCACGAGTCTTGACTCCAGAGTTTGTATCTGTTGCACTTGTTTCATTGAAAAAAAAACAAAACAAACCAAACGCAAGGTTTAATTTTTGGTTTGATGTGGAGCAAGAAAAGTATGTGCAAGGATATTTTCAGACTCTTCCACTTAATAGTCATGTTGTGCTATTTTCCTCCTGAGATTTTGTGTAACTCAAACTACAATAATATGCATTGTATCTGCTCCTGTAAAGTTGTTTAGTGTGTGAAATTAATCTTGTGGGTTTGTTACTGGTTTTTGTGTTTGAGAGCAGAATGAATACATTCATACTGTGGAAAGATTTTTTTTAAAATATAAATATATTTGTTGAAGTATGTTTCAAACCAGTTCTTAATTATTATTTCATGTTTCTTAATCTATCAACTTATTGCTCTGTAAGTAATGATGTGACTTAAGAACAAATTTCTTTTTCACTTACAAATGAAGTCCCCAGTTGTTTAGTCAGAGGCTACTTTCTCTGAAATGCATTGGCAGTGGAAATTTGGCATAAATGTAAGATCCAAGGGAAAGTAAAAATGCCCCAACCAGTGAATTGCTTGCAAGGTACACACCAAACAGGAAGGGCTGGCCCTGCCCCGTACCAGGTTCTCATTACATTGAACACACTGTGAGATCAGGCTAGTGCTAGGCAAGTGTTTAAATCAGGGTTTAAGAGAACATTGAGAATACTTGCTTGAGCATTTCATGCAAGAAGGACTGAATTGCAGCATTTATCTCTTCTGTGCTGTGTCTCACTTAAGTCTGTGCATGGAGCTGTGTTGATGTCAGTGGGCCTTCTGTGTTCAGCCATGCAGGTTTGGGACTGGATTTAGGGCGTGTGTCTGGCTCTGATCCGAGGGCTTTGTCTCCTGCTGAAGGTCTCTGATGATTTTGGACTCCAGGCAGCTGGGGTAGCAGCCTGACTTTGAGTGTATCTGATTTCCTCTTAACCAGGACAAGATGTGGAGACTTGAGGCAAAATATTCAGCAGTGCCTTTTGATGGAGCTGCTTTTCTGCATCACCTGAGGTTTTCTATGTTCTCTTCAGTGGACAGAAATCAGGGGGGTTCTCAAAAATCACTACCAAGGCAGCTGGACCCTTGATTGTGGGATTTTACTAATTTAGGTTGATATCTGTTCCCATATAGGAAATCATTTTCTACTGTTCAATTTAATGCAATTACATTTAGATAGACCTCTATGGGTCTCACCACTTTTTTTAATCTTTGTGGTTAACAGCTCAGACTGTTCAGCCCCTGTTGCAGATACTTTATCCCCAGTTAGAGGCTCTTTGTGCCTTTGCAAACTGCCTGGCTGCTTCCTCCTTTAGCTGCATGTAAAACATTGCACAGATGATGTACTGCCTCGTTTCAGTGTTTGTGAGCCACGTTGGAACTCACCTGCTTAAAAGGTGGCCCCTCTTAGGATGTTAGCAGTATTTTATAAATAATTGTAGTTGTTAAAGTGCAAGTACAATGCAATTAAGTAGAAATGTCACTTTATGGCGCAGAATTTAACACACAGGCAAAGCTTGCTTTCTGAAAGGAGCAGAGAGCATGAAATGCAGAGCTATTTAATTCAGCAGGAGAGGTTTACAGCCCTCCCATTTTGAAATACAGAACAAAACCGTATTATTGGAATGGTAATACACAATTCCTCTTAAAGCCAGAGGTGTCTAACCTTCTTTAAATATTCTTCAGAAGCAATCAGATGGCAAACACACATTTTCACAAAAGCAGTTTCTCCCACAAAGCAAGCAGGCTTTATAAAGCTGCTAAGCCTTATAAAATCTGTTATTACTTGTGTCCTTTATACTCTGGATGTTTTAGCTTTTAAAGTGATATTATCAGTTTAATTAAAAACTTATCAAAGTCTGCCCCTCACGCAGAAGCAATTCAGAAACTCCAAACACAAACATCTTACTGTGTAAATTAGACACTAGAATCATATCAAACTTCAGGTATGTTAATTATTTAAAAAAAATCCCTATGCATTTAAAGCACCAGATAAGCAGAATGCCTTGTTGTTAGAGCTGAAAGTGTCTGTGACCTCCAGGGGAGTGGAAGCAGGTAATCCCTTTGGTGCAAGTGAGCTTTGATTTTCGTACTTAAATATGTCCAGTACCATAAGTCTTTTCCACAGAAGGTTATATTAATTATGAGCTGAGATGACAGAAAAGCCATTGAGGCCTGCAGAAGTATTCATCATCTGTTAGAAGGCTTTGGAGCTGTTTTTCTGTAAGGATCAGGTTTTCCTGAGCTCCTGTAACAGCACCTCATGAAAGAACATTCATTTTCTCTGAGGATTGTCCATCTGGTTAGATTAAGCACCAGCAATAAGAGGTATTTTTCCCTAGAAATATGATGAAGGAAGACTAAGAGATTCTTGTATCCATACTACTTCTGTTCCTTTGATAAGGAACTCAGTTATGACTGAACTTCAAAAAAATAACAGTTCTTCCTGTGTTTTTTAGTTTCTTTCAAAGGCTTGGGTACGTGTTGTAGTGTGGGCTGATACATTAGGCTGGAAGAATCTCCCCAGGGGTCATGAGCTGTACCTGTAGCAGGACAGAGTTGGGCAGGGGTTTTACTGCCAAGTGATCAGTGATGCTGTTGCTTAGAAAACTATATTTCGGATAAGATTATCACTGTTACATGATGCAGCCACCTCTCAGTGGATGTCAGGGTGGAAAATGCACTTTTATTGTGAATTCTGGCCTTTCAAACCAGATGGCAGGCCCTCAGCCAGTACCTGGAAACGTCTTTCAGGGGTATAACGATCTAGAAAAAAAATCTTGAGTGTACTGAGATGTGGTGGGGAAAAAAGGTCTGTCTGTAACTTGCTGAACATGTAAAATCAGTTTTCAAACTTTGCGCCTTTTAAATAGGTTATTAATAGTGGGTTGATGGTCATGCATGTTTATTTTTGCAAGGATCATTCTAAAGGTTAAAGTTGTCTCAAGTCTTGCTTTACTTACCCTATACATTGTTATTCATTGTGACAAATTAACTAGACAATGTCAAAAGGTACATATTAAGATCTCTCTCCCTTGTTCTTACATGGCTTCAAAGTTTAGAATAAATAGGGCTAATATGTGAGTTTTAATAATTAAAATTTACTTCTTAAGCTGTATTTTTTAGATTCAATGGAAAGATTTATTAAAAACTGAGCATAAAAAATGTGTATATTTTAGTGTTTAGAGTCCAGACAACTACCTGTATATACATACTAATGTTATTCAGAGACAACTCTTATACTGGTGCAAATCTCCATAAGTTCAGTAACTCATATGAAATAATAGATTTGCCCCGGTTGAAGTTGTCTCTGTGTTTTGTTCCTTTTTTTTTTTCTTCCCAGTTTTATGTGCGGTTTTTTTTTCCTGGTCTAATTTATTTGTGGAATGTCTACAAATCTAAACACAGGATGTATGGAATCACTGATCTATTTTAAATTTTGAATTGCTGGGGAAGATTATGGATATTGGGTTTTTGTCTTCTGACATTTAAAGATTATTGATTTCTTAGGACCCAAATACAAACAATTGTATTAAGAGATGGAAAAAATGGAGTGGGTTCCTATAGTGTTAATACAGTAATGGAAACTGCATGTTATATATCTCTTTGCCTTCAATTTATTTCAATTTTTACTGGATTACACTATACTCAATCCTGGAGTAGATTGAAGATTTGTTGCTGTGATTTTTGGGGTGTGTTAGTTTTAGTATAGAGGGGAATTTGTAGTGGGCTTTTTGCCTTTGAAGTGTAAGAAATTACTAATTCACTTTCAAAATAATCTTCTGTATTTGGGGAAATCCTATATAACTTTCTGATTAAATATTTCTGTTAATACCAACTTTAGATAAGCAGCTTGGTCTGAGAGTGCCTGAAATCCTCTGGGGTCCATAGTCACTTCTGGAGAAGTGTTGTGGACCTGAAAATATGTTGTTTCCCAGCTGAATTGTCTCTTGACCCAGCCAAGCTGAGTGGAGCTGAATTTTTGGGGGGGTTTGAAGTCTGGAGTTCCCTGCATGTACAGCTCAGACTTCAGAGTAAACTGGGAGGGCAGAAGGAGGCTGGTCTTAAAGAATGGATTGTCAGGGCACAAATTTCCATGTAAGAAAGCAGTACTGACTAGATGGTAATTAGAATGGAATAAATCCCAAGGTAGAACTGCTTTTCTTCTGTCATTCCTAGGAAATCCTAAGAATCCAGAGGAAAACCATCAATAGCAGTGGTGCAGCAATGCCTCTAAAGCAATTCTTTTTTAACATTTGCATTCTCAATACTTTTTCCCCACCCGGTCCCCTTGCCAACCTAATTATACACTGTCACAAGGTGCATTATTCCAAACAATTTTGCTGTTGCTGATGAAACCCCAAACACCTCCAGAGTGGTAACCCAGGATTGTTCCCAGCTGGTATCCTCAAATGTACTCCCGTTATTTATTGTTCTAAAATGTGCTTTCTTCTGCTATATGCTGCTTTAAAATAAGCATGCAGCATTCTCTCGAGTTGAATGGATGGTGGAGGAAGAAGAAAGGATTTTCCTAATGGTTCAACAAGTGCACTTAGTAAATAATTTATCATCATCAAGTGCCAGCTTTATCTGCAACTTGACAGGTCTTTCTCTTATGATTCAGTGGTGTCTGTGATGACCTGCTGTACACGCTGCCTGTCAATGTTTTAAATCCATCCTGGTGTTAGCCAGGCACTGCTACACTAATCCACTCCCTTTTATACTTTATAAAACAGCTGCTGCCATTCAGGAAGTATATGTTAGTAAATGTAAGAGTAAGTATTTTAAGGCTCATTAATATTTGAACTAGAGAAATACAACTTTTGTATCTGAGTGTGTGGCAGACACCTTGCTTTATGAGAACTGTAAGAGAGTGATTTTGCTTATTGATTGACATTATCAAGCTGTCAGGCAGACACTCCAGCAGGTGGAATCACCTTTTTGTGTTGATGTGTGCCAGAAGTTAACAGCAAATGCGATGTCCTCTCTGCCAGGGAAAGCTAATGTGCACCAAGGTAATGGATTTTAAAAATGCTGCAAACCTTAATGGCGTGAGATCAATATTCCTGCTACTCCTGCTAAAATGCTACTGCATATATTATTAAGACTTTCAAAATTGAATTACTTGAAGCACTTTTGGACTGTTAGAGGACTCAGTATTTATCTTCACAATAAAATACTAATGGATTTGTATTTGGGGAAATAATATTATTTTTCTTCTTGCTTAGGAATCGGGCTGTAGAGAAGAGCTCAGTGGTTTCATTGCTGCTAGGTGAGGTTAAATTAGCTGATATAGGAGCTAGACAGTTTTCCAAGGATTACATATTTGCCTGTGTGCATCTTTGTCTGATGGAGAGAGAATGAGCAAGATAATCCTGTTTTGTTGGAATACAGTATGTTCATAACCTCCATACCAAGGGTACACGTCCCCAGTGAGGCCTCAGAAACACTGTAGGATATTTTGCAAGCCCCATTGTTTGAATATTAATGTGTGTGTGACTCTGAGGTTACATGTGTTAAGTGCAAAGCATACAACAGCTCCTCACAGTGAACCTTTTTTTTTTTATTATTTCTTATCTCAAGAATGTTCTCACGTTGTGCAAATTATCCTGTCAAATTTGAATCTGGCTGGTGGAATCTCCCAGCACTTAACCATTTGTTTGGAGCTGGGGTTCAGACAGGTGGTGGGAGAAGAGTTTTGCTTTGCTGATGGTTTTCCCAAAGCATCCAGGGGAAGGCAGTTAAAATAAAAAATGGATTTTTTAAAACTACTTAATGTTCATTGCTTTAACAGGCTGGGTCAAAAAAAAAAAAAAAGAGGTTGCCTCAAATGATTTAACTGGAAATAACCAGAACCAGGTTCAACTCAGGTTGAGCTGAGTTCCACCTGAAATGCAAATAAATTACAAATAAGTAAGTATTAATCACAACTAAAAAGGTATTATTTTTGGTTTTGTTTTGTTTTAAAGCAATGCCATTTACATTGAAATGTATTATTCAGTACCCTTGTTGTATCTCTTCTCTTAGAGTGTACAGTATGCTCGAGAACCTTGGCAATAAATTATAAGAGGAGCTGAATGTCAGGACTGCAGCTTTATTGCCTGTTTCCCTTTTCTGGAACTTTGGCCTTCTCTGAGCAGTGTATGGTTGTTTTCTCTGTGGCATGTGATAGATATTGAGCTTTAGCATGCTCAGACTAACACATGGAAAATGAAATATTGTGGCATAAGCATAGTCTAGTCTCTGCTCCAGGACAGATGGGCAAAATCAGAATTCCCTGGAGATTCAGCTTGGTGGTTGGATCGCTTGTCACAGTGAATACATTTGGTGTTCCATAACACTGGCACAGTCCAATGTGAACAAGTGTCACTGCAGTTCTGAATCCCACTCAGACTCCTTCAGACACTTCCCTTATTGCAGGGGTGTGTTCAAACACATGAGCAAACATTTGTTTGACCTGGGATGGCAAGGGCAAAAATAGGCTTATGAAAAAATAATGTTTAACTATTGTCATAGGGTGAGGAGCACATGGAGTTCATCCTGCCCAAACCCATGTTTGATAGAGATCTCCCAAATCATCTGCCAGCTATTTTTTTTTTAATTTTATTTTTCTAAGCTTCTCCCTTTGGTGCCAGTTGGAAAACATAAAAACTATGCTCGTTTTCTCAAGAGAAAAGGAAACAAATTTTCCTAGGTTTGTGTACATGCATGTACTCACAGACATCTGTGTATATATATAAACCTGTGTGCAAATCTCTGTATATATTAAGAATTCTTTATCTGTATATCACATGGTATCAACATGAAAATTTATAGCAAAAATAAGAGACAGAAAAATATGAAAAAAGAAAATATGCACTAAGGAAACTGAGGTGCAGCATGCAAAATATGACACTTTTTTATTACTCTCATGGTTATGTCTATATGCTTAAGTGTCTTGTAAATTATTTGCTAGTTTAAGGCAAGATTCTTACTACCTAATTCATGGATAAATTAATTCCTGGAGCATTCAGGCAGGAGAAGAGATGAGTCATGCTGGAAAATCATGAATTTAATCCAGTACCCCTATTTGTCTTTTCTCTAAATATATGTGCTTGCAAATGCATAAAAATGAAGTTAATATTGAACTGTAATGTGAACCTATGTTTTATTTGTAATAAGCTTAAATCATTGTACTACAAGAGGAACTCGTTGTTCAGTGTTAAAGTGGAATGTACTTTATAGTGATCTTTGCTTACTTATTTTAATTTTTTGTTTTAATTTGTTGGTTTTTCTACCATGGAAAATAAGAATGTTAAACCCCAAAACACTGCCAGCAGTTCTTTAGATGCAGGAGCCTCTGTTCTCTAACAGAGAACTGAGAGTCAAAAAGAACATTCCTACCTTGCATGCAGCCACCCTCCTACAGTCAGTCACTCTTCTTTTTAGAAGAGGTGAAGAGCTGCACATAAAGATGAGCTTCCAGAAAGTACCACTCATCTGATGAGCATAGGAATATATTTGGGATTATAATGAGTGTAAATCTATGGCTTAAGCCTGGGAGGCACATGGTACAGTTTCTGCTAAAGAGGACTTAAGAGTGACTGCAAGATACGTGATGCTGTGATGTAATTGGAAGAGCGCTATAGAATGGTGTATTTTCTGATTAACAAGTATTTTTGGGGTGTCATTGACAAGTATATCCAAGTAGGTTCCTCTGGAGTTGCATCCAAGCATGTTTGACAGCTGTGTCTGTGTTGACAACAAGCAAACCTGGATGATGACAGTGTAGAAAAACATTGAAACTGTATCTTCAGTTGACATTTTGTAGGATGGCAGCTTGTTATATTTTGAGTGTAAAAAGCAGGGAGCACACATCAAGGTGATAATTCACTGTCCTCTTCACATCTCTAACTTGGGTCCTTACAGCTGAGATGAGTAAGAGCAGTGAATCAACCCACCAAAAACCAGTTTCAGTGTCCTTCAGGCTGCATTTGACTCATCTGTTGGCAATCTGAAAGGTTCTGTAGGGAGGTGGGGCTAAAAATTCTGCACAGTGTAATGTATTCCTAATCTGCTGTGCTCACAGCAACTATTGTTACATGTGCACACAGGTAATGGCACTGCTTTGCTTTGATGCTCTCTTCATTCAAACTTCCCAAGATATTATTGGGCTCTCTGCTATCAGTGTGAGTACCACCCAGAGACAGACTGATCCCATCCTTGGGGGCCCAGCACAGGAAGGACATGGAGCTGTTGGAGTGAGTACAGAGAGGCCACCAAGAAGATTGGGGAGTGCACTATTTACGGTGGCCTGGAGGGACAGGACAAGGGGAATGGCTTGACATTGATAGAAGGCAGGGTTAGATGGGATATTGGGAAGGAATCTTTCCCTATGAGGGTGGGCAGGCCCTGGCACAGAGAAGCTGTGGCTGCCCCATCCCTGGGAGTGTCCAAGGCCAGGTTGGACAGGGCTGGGAGCAACCTGGGCTGGTGGGAGGTGCCCCTGCCCATGGCAGGGGGTGGAACTGGATAAGCTTTAAGGTGCCTTTTCATCTTTCTTGTGGACTCACTTCAGGCACTGCAAGGCCACAATTAGGTGACCCCAAAGCTTCTCTTCTCAAGGCTGAACAATCCCAACTCTCCCAGCCTTTCCTCCCAGCAGAGCTGCTCCATCCTCTGACCATCCTGGTGCTTCCTTTGGACTCTCCAGCAGCTCCATGTCCTTGCTGTGCTGACCGCAGGGTTGGAGGCAGCTCTGCAGGTGGGGTCTCACCTGGGGGGCAGAGGGGCTGAATCTTCCTGAAATGGTCCTGAATGTGTTGGAAGAGTGCAATTAGTGATGGTCAGTATTTTTGCCTCACTTGGAACTGGGTAATCATTGGCTACCTGTTGTCTGAAGCCTGTCCTGAGGTTTATTGTCTACATGTTAAAGCATAAAAAACGTGGTGCCAGATTATTTCCGGAAAACTACAAAGTAAGGCTGTGCTGTGCCAGGGAACTGAATGCGATCTTCTGAACCCTAAACTGATCAGGGGTATCTTCATTATAGCAGTTTCATCATGGTTCTTAATAATGTTACTCTTTATATATTTACACTACTCCTTTGTGTTAATTTTTGTCTGCCTGGTTTTGAGTTTATGCTCTGCTTCTTTTGGCTGAAAAGCTACTTGTGAATGGAAAGAAATTGCATTCTGCTGAAAGTTATTTAGTGAAATGTGTGGGTTTGCAGTTTGCTTTTCTTTGGTGTGTTTTTTTGTTGTTGTTGTTTTCTTTTTTTTTAAGTTAGCCCACTATGTAACAAGTATTGGACCACTTGTCTTTATTTCTTTTTTGACGATAGATGCCTTTTTCCTTTCTTTTTTTTTTTTCCCCAACATCAACACTTTAAACACATCTTGATACGAGCCTGTGAATAATAGAAAACATTTCACATATCTGGTGACACTTTATCTGCAGAAAGGTGTTTAGTTTTACTTGAATTTCTAACCCTTCAACAAAGGCGAATTGTGTTTGCTTTTGTTGCAAGTCTGTTTAAATTGTAAATTCCTGAATTCTGAAAATTACTACCATTGCCTTGTTTTTGTATAGCTACAACTTTCTTGGTGGAAGTGCTTTTCTGTGAGTGGGCTGTAAAGGCATATTTGTGCCAGGGTCACTGGCTGATGACAGACTTACACTTAGTTTTTCCATACACTTAGAGATACTTTGTGTATAGTTAAAACTTTCAGAATCTGGGGCTTAATTCTGGCAAATAGATATGACCAAAATATTCTTTTACTGCAAAGGATACAGTTGACTCTGTTCTGATCCTACTCAGCTGTGGGTAGCAGGGTCCTGTCTCCTTGTGTTATTTTGGAAGAGAATTTACATTATGTGAGACAATCCTACATAAAGGAAACTTTGTGTGGTTACCAAGCCATAACTACTTTTTACTGATGTTTCAGCATCAAAATGTTTGAGAGAGAAGCATTTGTGTCAGCCACTTGAAGGGTTTATTTTTCCTCCTTGGTGCTGTCTTTGGTTTCTCTAACAGGAGTAGCTGGACTGCAGGGAAAGGTCTGGACTGATTTTAAGATAATAGTTGCAAATCACGTTCTAACAGGACAGAGGCAGCCGTGGATTTTCTGAGGGGAACATCCCCCATGGCTGGCAGTGCCTGCAGGGAGGGAGCAGAGCAGGGACCGGGCTCTGCTGGGGGACCCAGCAATGACACAAGAGGAATGGGCAGGAACTGATGTCCAGAAGAACTTCTTTGCTGTGCAGGGACCCAGCACTGAACAGGCTGCCCAGAGATGTGGAGTCTCCTCCCTGGGGATATTCCAGACCCCTCTGGCTACCATTCTGTGCCTTGTGCTCTGGGAGGTCAGACCAGCTGCCCCACCTTGGTCCCTCCCAAACTTTACTCATTCTGTGACTGTGAAGGTAAATTCTCATCGAGCCTGTGGCTCTGATGTTCTGATGTTTGTGAACAGTGTTGCTTACTTGCAATCAGGATCCAGACTATGGACAAATGTCTGACTGCTTTGCTGAGGCATTTGGGAAGTCTCTGACTCTGAAGTCACTTTGCCTGAAGTTAATGTAACTTTGGTGGCTCTCAGAGTCTGAAACTGTACCTGGTGTCAGAAGTTGCACTTTAAAACGTATTTGGGAGAATTGCTTATTGGCTTTGTCCTAAGTGTTCCACTGCTCTAAACCAAACTGTGCTAATTTCTAAAAAGAAATTGGAACTCTGTGTAAACAGGAGGTGGAAAACAGCTGATTTCACCTTCACAGGATGTTATAAATTTTGTAGCAGTTGACACAGAGCAACTCTGCTGTAACTTATTGCTCTTCAGGCATCTCAGGAACGTGTTCAGGATCTGATTATTCAAAAAAATTGCTTGTTGCCAGAATAACACGTTGGTTTTAGTCTTTGAATTTTATGTGCAGTGCCCAATAAAATGCAACACTGATTTTGAAAATATACTTTATATTCACTTCAGAAGTTACATTAGAATGATCTTTATTTCAGTCATATAAACCAAACACATATTCTATGTGTGTGATATCAATATTTGGACATTCCTGGGGACATCAGGACTTGTTTCACTGGGGGATCAAAAATATGATGCTCAAGGAATTGTAGGGTCAGTGAAACTCTTTGGGGTAAATACAAAGCACCTAATTAGTGTGCACTGCTGAATTCATGCAGCTAATTGTTTTAGTGGAGTTTCTTATATGTGCAAAACCAAGATTCTCCCCTGCAACAGGAATTTATTTGCTGTTAAAGTTATCTGCGTAAAAGTTCTTAGTGTATAGACATCATAAAAAGAAAATGGTGTTCAGGTTTTAATGAAGTGAAGGACCTTATCTTTAGAAGCTTTTGTACACAGATTTCCCTTAAATTTTTTTGCAGTTGTCAAGTCTGTAATGATATTGGTGGAGCTCAGTACATGAACTGTTAATTACGTGTATCATATTGGGACAGAGGAGTACTTCTGAGTGCTGGTACTCAGCTGAGTACACTGGAACTTAAATATCAGGTACTCTTCAAGATACACTTTTGATTTCTTGAGGCCCTGATGTACAGGTTTTATTTAGATCTGTACCTGAAGAGTTATATAAAAGAAATATAAAAAGCCTGAACCTCCAGGCTACTTCATCTCAGTCCCATAATTTTTCCCTGTTATAAAATCCATCAGCTGGCATAAAAGGGCAGCTAAAAGCAATTTTTTACTTTACTTAATACAACAGCCCTTGATATTAAGCAACAGGGTAAGTGAATAGAGTGTTTCTGGAAATCATGCCTTTACACTTCATATTTCAAATGAGGAAGGGGAAAGAAAAAATATAAGCAAACCCCTCCCCCTAATCCCCTACTCCAAAGATCCCCTCAACAAAACAAAACCAACAAACAAACAAAACAAACCTCCAAATCCCCCACAAACCCCCAAGTAATGTAAGAGCACTACAGCAGTAGTACTGGTCACCAAATGTGGTACTGGTTTGCTCTCATTATGTAATTATACTGGTTGTCTTGACCTAATATCAGCAACTATACATGAACAATTCACTAAATAATTCAACTCTTTAACAGCAGTTGGATCAAGGTGGATGCTGGTTTCTGTGCTACTAGTAGTAATAATCAGCATTGCATCCTTTGGCCTTTATACAGCAATATTGCCCCATAGATCTAAAAAGTGCTGTGATTGTCCTCATTTCATAAGAACTCCCAAGAAACAGCAGGGGAGTGCCATGTCTAAGCCACGCAATGCTATGTGGAGCCTGAAATTGCATTTTGGACTCCCAGGCCCTGTGTCTCTGCCTGTTAGGCTGTTCTGATGTCAGTGCTATTTTAATCTTGGAAAAGTAGAACTGTTTATATTTTCAGAGTTTGGTTTCCACTGTAGCTATAAGTAGTTTTTGTGTATAAAACAATTATTGTTATAAAAGTATAGTAGCTTTGAAAAACTCCAAAAATGCGAAGAAATACAGACTGTGGAAATCTAGAAACACTTTTACTATATCCAGTGTTATTGCTAATTCACTCAGGGATCACAGAACCCACAGTGAGCTAAATCATCAGACTAAGGGGATTGTAGTTTGATGGACACAGTCTTAGAATCAGATTTATTACAAGAGAAGAGGATAACACGGGAAGACAGAAGTAGATCAAAATACCAGAAGATTAAGAGGATTAAACATGAAGATCGAGTGTCCAGAGCCAAGACAACATTTGTGTGCCTGAGAAGTTAGGACCAAGCTAAGCATTATCATGCTTATTTATCAAACTTATCATCCCTGAGAAGAAGCCAGAGCTTGGTCTGGATGAAATATTTCTAAATTCTCTTTTTTTTTTTTTTTTTGTCATGTTTGCTTCTTTGCTGTTGGTTTGCTTGGAGTTTATTTAAACTGGTTGTCAGTCCAGGATTCTGTGTTTGGGAGACACCATGTGCAATGTGTTTCCAAAGGCCAGGCTCTTCCCTGTGGTGAGAAAATGAGAAATGATAACCCGAGGAGTTCCCAGAGCCACCTGCTGAGCTCCTTGGAGATGGAAAGGCTGTGGTTGGTGTAGTTACCTGCATGCAAGTCTGAGTATTCAGTTAAATGTTTTATTTGGTATTTCTTCTCAAGATATAGTTTGTTTTGTTTTTTTAATTAAAGGACTTCTGTTGTATTTCCACAACACGTACTTAGTTTCTCCCAGGTTGCCAGGATGGGGGTAAAATGATGCACTGTAATTGGAGGTCAGTTATAATTACGTGACAATACACAACCCCCAGTTCTAGTGCAGGGAGGCTCCCAGGTGAGTGTAACAGCTTTTGTTTGCAGCATGTACTGATAATCTGGACTCTCATTTTGAAATCAAGTCCCTGTGAAGAGATTCCAGTGCTGGTGTGAAACTTTATTAAAACCAGTGGGGCTGATGTGAGGATCATTTCACGTAAATCTGATTGCAGGCTAAAACTGAAACGGTCGTTGTGTCCAGGCTTGTCCTCCTATCCTATTTCTTATTAATTTAATTCTTAAACTTCATTCCTTTTCAAAATACATAATCAAGATAAATATTCATGTTTCTGTGGTTTGTTTTTTTTTTTTTTTAACAGAGATGGTATTGTTAGGAAAAATAGATATGAGAAGTTATGTATATAACTTAATACAGTGTGTCAATATAATAGAACATATCTTATGACTTACTCTGGGCTTGATGAGTAAATCCTATGTTCAAAAAAGAAGCATTACTGGAAACCCCAGAGAACATATTTCGTATTGCTGATTGAAAAGGTGGCATTCTGATTTAGGAATTCCAAGCATTCTGATACCATTTTTAAAATTATTATTATTATTATTTTTAATGTTCAGTGCAAGCATTGTATTGTCCTGCTCTGCAGCTTGTCTGATGACCAGTTGCTAATACACTTGCCCAGGAATTCTGCCACTGGATAGTGATAATATGCTGCAGCTGCTTCCAGCTACGTGTTGCTCTCCCTACAGCTGGGAACAACTGAATTTCTCAGCAAGCAATGATTAGCATTTTAATCTTGACAAGCACTTTGCTGTCTGAATACCAATGTCTGAATGATTGTTTTTGCCAAGCAAGGCATAAACAGCTATTGCATATATAGCTTGTAGTTATCTTCTGCTTAGTAGAAACATTTGATCGAATACTTGCACACTTGATTTTTTAAAAACTCTATTAGAAGTAATCTCCTCTGATTTATAGTTGTAAAAAAAATGTTATTTTCTGTGTCTAAATATGCTAAGTCAACTAATTCCAGTGTGAAATGCTGGATGCCTGAAAGAGCATCTAGTGTCAGGTGTCGTGATCTAATATGTTAGTGGTTCATGCCAGTGCTCACAGCTACATGCAAATTAACAGTATTCAAGTGTAACCAGACAGCATTTATAGCCTACAGATTAGCATAGCCTGAGAAAAATCCAATTATCCTTTCCTTAGTTGTTTGCCTTTATTATATATTTGTTTCAGGGTACCTCTTTTATTAAAATTTTAGAATTATTTAGAGAACTAATATCAGATTTAGGAATAGCAAATGATAATACAAATATCCAGGCAGGAGTGTGAGACAGTGTGTTTTGTTTATCTTTTCAGTAAAGGAAACATATCCCAAATGATGCCCAAGTGCCAGGGAATAAGGGAATAGAAGTTAAGCTTTGCAATGTGCTTACGCTTTGCTGCAAAATAGGCTTGAACAAAGACCAGCTTAAGCTCCTGGTCCCACTTTAGGTGTTAGAGAAGAGTCTCCTGTCCTCCAGTCAGGGGCAGAACAGCTACACAGAGCAGCTGTCCTGTGGAGACCTGAAAATAACACAGGGAAGTGTCACAGAATCGGTTTGGGTTGGAAGGGCCCTGCATGGTCACCTGGTTCTGGGCTGCCAGAGCGGCTCCTGGATGGCTGGATGAGGAGGTTTCCTGAACATAACCATGTCATGCCTGGTCAGGGTGTCCAGGTGGTGAACTGCAGCCTCTCATGGACTGACTGATAGAAGGCTGGAGGGAGTTTAATTGCAGCTCAGATCCAATTTGCAGTAAAAAATAAGAGCTTGTGCTGGTAGGAACTCGGCTTCTGGGAAGGGCTTGCAGGTTGCCACATGCTGATGAACGAGCTGCCTCTCAAGCCAGTTTCTGACTGCCTTGAAGGATTTGGGATTGTCCAGGTACAGAGGGAACTGTGTTTAAGCAGAGAAAATAATACCACTTCATTGAAGTATCTATAGCTTTGAGCAAAATGTAGCCTTTGTCCAGGAACGTTGTTGTTTGTGTTTTTTTTCATCTGTATGTGAGCGCCTAGAAAGGAAAAATGTTTGGAAGTCACTTAAGAGGCAATGATATTAATAGCAGTCATAAGAAATGAATTAGTTTTGGATAGGCCCCTGAGCAGTGCCCTCCAGCGTTACCAGATAATCAGGGGAGCTGATTGTGACAGAGCCCCTGGGAGACTAGGGGGAGAAGGAGCCATGGCACAACAAAGAAACTGCTGAAAACACTGAGAGGAATCGAATCTGAGAGGAATTTAAAATATAGATAGGAGCATCCATCAAGAAGAGGTCTTAGACTGTAAAGGTTACAGAGAGTATGGATTCCTGGCGGGAGAACATTCAGAGATAACGCAGTGGGAATCACAGAGGGACTGTGAGAATACCTTGAAGAATAAGAGACAAAAAGTGGTTTGAAGATTGCATGAAGAACAAAAAGATGTATTTGTGTGGTTTAATAGAGGAAATGAAGCAGATTGGAAGTACAACTGGAGAGTTTTTGGGGGGACCATCAAGAGCAGGGATTTTCTTTTTTACATTGGCACATGCTTGAGCTTTTTCTGAAACAGAAAGAGCTTTACAAGGTCTCAGACAGCACTGGTGTTACCTTGGGGATACTTTGGAGAAGTGTACTGGACCGTGAATGTTTCTGGAGCCCTTGTGAAATGGTGCATTTTCATGGGAGCAGAATTGAGTATTGTGGAGAAATCTTTCATTCCAGTCAGACCAAGGTAAATGAGGGAGAAGTACTTAGCACTTCAAAATTAACAGGGTGTTAAATTGCTGTCAAAGACCCTTGTGACACAAGTGGACAGGGAATGCATAATTTCCTTGCAAAAAAA
>VWZD01012007.1:735352-799897 GCA_013396695.1 Sakesphorus luctuosus | reverse complement strand
AAAAAGAAAAAACAAAACCAAAAATTCAGAAGCTATAAAATGCACGTAGCCAGGACTTCTTTGCTTGTCTGAGGTTCTTGGACTGTTCAACAGCGTCGTGGCTTATGGGCAAACTGTTCTCTGCTTCCACAGTCTTCCTCTTTGTAAAGATTATGTATCTATAACTTGTTTTTAGAAAGGCATTTGTTTGGTTGAGAAGAGCTATTCACTAATTCAGAAAAGAAGTGGCTGGAAACTATATAGGCCAAGTATTGTGATTACCTTCTTGATGCAGTCACTGATGAGTCAGTGCTGGGCAGGATGTCACCACTCAGATGGAAAGGTGACAGCCTGTGTTGCTTGTTAGTGTGATCATTCTGGATCTTTCTGAACTACTTTCCAACTCACTTTTATGTCTTTTCACATCTGTGCTTTTCCCCTTACTTACTACCAACTCTAAAGTTTTCATTTATTTCTAATTACTAAAAAAATCTTCCAACTCTTTAGTTTACGTGCTTGCTTTGTGTTGATGGAGCCACAGACCTTTGCTTTGAAGCCAAGCCAGGGTCATACAGCTGTGCTTGACAGAATTTCACCTTATGTTAGGGACAACTGGTCCTTATTAGACTGGATGCTGGTTTATAGTCCATCTTTTATGATTATCAAAGATATTATACATTATAAAAGATATTATAAGACTATTATGTAGTCCATAATGCTTTTATTATTTTGCCCCCCCCCTCCTCCCTACCAAGGACTGGTGAAACACGATGGTTGAATTAACATACAAAAATAGCCTAAATACAAGCAATCATCATTTCTCAAATCTGTGAGAAGTTCTGTACGGGTTCATCTACGTAGCACAGAATTAATTTAATAATTCATTTAAGTTATAAAGGTTCAGTAAATCATGCATTAAGTTAAAATCCTACTTGCTATTACGTTTTCAGATATTATGAGTCAGCAGCTTTATAACCGTAACTATCTGAATTTCAGATGTTAAATGTATTTTTAACACTGCTCTAGAATGCATAAGAAATTACAGAAGGTCACCCTTTTGAAAAATTTACCTGTGCATGTGTAATCTGATATATGTAGCATCATCTATTATGCACATCAGGTTTGTATTGTGGGATTTTATTATGTTCAACACAGCACAAGCTGCCTCTTTTTCACCTTAGGCCAACAAAGTCAGTGACCGAGAGTTGCATTTCTAAAGCAAAGGTCTGGCTTTTTGAGAAACTTCAAACGCAGAAACCCCATTTTTATTGGATGTGTACAAGTTCAGTGCTCACTTCAGGAGTGGCTTTCCTTGGAACTCTGCATCAGCTTTAACTGATAAACTTATGTGGTATTGGTGAAGGATTGTGATCAAACATCTGGCCTACTAGCCAGGAAGACCAGTTATTAGAAAGAAGAAATCAGCCTATAAAATGTGATTATTTTTTCATTTTCATTTGACCTGTCAATAATGTTAATCAGAATATATCTGTACACATTAAGCTGTTTGCATTTACATGTGTGGTAACATGTTCATAAACAATTCTGGATCCTGCTTAAGGAATAGGAAATTTAAACCAATATTTTTTTCTTAATAGAGAGGTCCAGTTTAAGTGTTAGCTAAAGACAGATCTTGTGTACTGTCCTCATATATGACAGTTTGGGTTTTGAAGTAAAGAATAATCTGAAATTCCTTTAGTGTTATTTCTTTAAGCAACCATTTAAATCTTGAAATTTGTAGTATTTGTGTGTAATAGGTATGGAGATAAAATCTATTTTGAGTCATCATTTCATAGAATCACAGACCCATAGAATGGTTTTGGTTGGAAAAGCTCCCTCAGCTGTTCCTGCTGCTCCAGCCCCTTCCCCAGCTCCGTTCCCTTCCCCTCCAATATTTCATGTCAGGATGGGCCCAGAGCTGGTCACAGAACTTGAGGGGTCTCAGCAATTCCCCAGCACAGGGGGACAGTTTCTTCCCTAGTCTTGAAGAAAGATGACCAAAGAAAATGACCCAGAAAATTATTTTGATGCCAGGAAGAAACAGGAATTTAGATACTTGAACAAATAAAATGCTTGGTATTAAAAATATTAGAATAAAATCTCAAAATTAGAAGCTGCTGTGACATTGGCTTTGTCTTGAAATCTTCCTCTGATGATTTTGTAAGCAAAACAGGACAGGGACCAAGTGCAGTGCATGGAAATCGTATTCACATTTTATGAAACATTTAATAAGCACTTCAAAAGTAGATACTGATTCAGAGCTGGGCAAGTTACCACATCCACATATTGAAAAAGATGCAGAGAGGCCCATTTCTTCAGAGAGAAATTATTTGGGCATATTTATAGCGACCAAGTGAGCAGGTGAAAGGTACAGTCATCAAAATGCATTTAGATATCGCACTGTTGAATGTGTGGTTTGACACAGGGCAACACAATCAATTTTCCCCGAAACAACGCGGAGGGAAGATGTCACATTTACTGTTGAAGAGCATCACTGTGCACTAAAATACCTGCATGGCACTAAAAGCACTGTTGCTATTGAGCCACGTAAATGCTTCTGCTGGTGATGAAGAACAGTCAGTTAGGCTACCTATAATAAAAACAAGTTAGTCTCCATAGGCAGGAATTGGCTTTATAAATCCATATGAAGCTGCCCAGGGTTTCTCCCGTTGTCAGACAGCATTGCCATAAGGCTGGGCAGGGAGAGGCAAACTGCAAACCCTCCAAACGAGCAAAGCTTTGTGACCAGCAGTAAATGGCAACCCTGGGATACAGCCAGCTGTTAAAAAGACGTGCTCTCAAACACCAAACTGCATTATTTATGTTGACACTAACTATCAATGACTGCTTTGGAAACTGGAGGTACTAAGGCCAAACTGCAGAGCTGAGTTTCTGTTCAGAGGGTTTCAAGGAGCAGTGGAGTGATGCAGTGTAGGAAATAATTAGGGGAACTAAATAGTCTTGCTACAGGGAAGAGATGACTCACTTTTTTTTTTTTCCTCCAAGTGCTGAGATGATTTGGCGTGTACTACAAGTGAAAAACTCAAGCAAAAATCAAGTTTTAAAGATGCCTACTAGGAATATTCTACTAGGAAAAAATGCCCTTATGAGGAAGGAATTGGGGAAATCTTGTAGAGTGGAAGGGTGTGAAAGAGGTTATAAGGATATTTACAGTATTTTAGGTATAGCATAGAGCTGTGAATTATGACTTAAGTGGGTTAATAAATACCTGTGTACTTTACAGTTGTCACTAGAATATTCTGCTGTATGAATTAGGCAACAGGGAACATCCACATACATTTTAATTGCAATCACAATCTGAGCCTTAATGAATGCCATGAGAGGGGGGCAATCATGGTAGAGTGTTTGACTTCTGCAGAGAATCTTCATGGTTTTAGTAATTCAGGTAAAACCCAACTGCCTGTAAGTAACTAAATATTCACTGTAACTAAGCATTAACCAAGGGTAGTGGTGTCCTATGGTATTTGCCAGTCCTTTTTTAGTCTGGTTGATGTTTAGAGGCTAATTTATAGTTTAATTTTTAATTATGCATAAAAATCAAAGAATGGAAGGTTTTCTTTAAACCTTGTGTATGTACCATGGTGATTTTCCTAACAAAATGTTCGTGTGAACCTTCGTTTTGTTGGAACAATATGACACGTATGAACTGACATGTGGCAGTTTTGGAAGTGGAAATGGACTGCTTGGGCCTCTTTAAAAGCAGGCAAAAGTGATTTGGAGTTCATATAACTTCAGAGGATTTCAAAACTGTGATTTATTTTTTTTTTCATTTTCTTACATTAATATTGCTGGTTTTATATATGGGGCTTTTAATTTTTTGTTTAGTTGGGACAGTTACATGACTTAATGAGCTTAAGGGATGGGGCTACTGCTTTTAATAAGTACAAATAATATTTAGGTAGGAGGTTTATATTATAACAATCAATGCTATTACTTTTGGTGCTGAGTTATAATATAAAATAAGTTGCTATATCTGAACAGATAAGGAGTGTTATTCTACTTCTAGTTGTACTTTTTTCTTGTCTAAGATAAAAACAATGTTCAAACTGAAACCCCCTATCTCTGTCTAATGGATAATTGACCCTGGTCCCTAATTACTAAAAATAAAACTGGCCTTTGCATCTTGAGATATTTTGTGTGCAGAGACTGCAGTTGGTACCACTTAAAGTGGCAGATTGTGCATTTTGATCTTATTTTCTTCCATACTTAGTGCCTAAAACCATATACCATGGTGGTTTAAGTTGTTTATCAAAGGAAACATCTCTGGAGCAGAAGTTACGTAAAGATGAACTGTCTTGGTCTTCCAAATTTTACTTTAAATATTCTACTTGATGAGTGGGAGGAAATGTGAAAAAATAGGAAGGGTCCACTTTAGACCAGAGGTGCCACTCCACTTTTAAAAATAAGTGCTAATTTATTCTGTTAAAAATATAATAAGGCCAGTACTTCTGAGTAGTAAGTTCTGTCTTCCTGAAAGCTCTAAATGGGAATTCCCTCAAATAGTTCCCAGAAAATTTGTGAAATTGCTCCTGTAAAATACAGCAGCATTTCTCTCCAGCATTCAGCTGGGTTGATTCTAAACTAAGAGACCAGGGAATCTTTGTTCATACTCATGTGAAGCAACTCACTTGTGAGGAGGAGTAGTTTGCACGTGCAAAATTGTTTTGTTTATATGGATGGCAACTTGTCTCCTCCATCAAAATTTACAGATCCTCCCAACCCAGCAAATTCACATACTTTTGCAAAATTCCAGTAGTCAGTGGTAACAAACCCAAGGTAATGGCAATATAGAAAACAGTAAATATGGTGATATAGTAAGATGGTAATAAAGCTCCCGGAGTACAGAATGACAGGTTAGAACAGCCAAGGAGCTGCTCTTGGAAATATTCACACTGTGCCCGAGTGCTGTCATTGCAAAGTGCTGAAGTTCTCTTCCTCTTATTGATTTCAAATATCTTTACAATGAAACAAAATATTAAGATCAGAGAAATTCATCATTAAAAACCCCTGGATATACTTTTTAATTTGGTGGGAAGGGAGAGAGAAGGAAAGAAGCTGTTACACTGGGCTTGTAAAAGGTATTTTCTGGACAAAGCAGAGGCTGTCATCTCTTGTCTTAATCTTGATGGTGCTTGAGTGAAATTACTGATGTTCTCAGGTCTGATGCTGGAATGACCAATTTTATAATGTCTTTCTTTTGTCTACTTGTTCACTTTGCCATCTTGTATCAGTCTCCATGATGAAGGCAGAGGCAAACTGTACCTGGATCACAATGCTGACAATGCCTGATGCCAAAGTATTTTTAATGTTTTATTGAATAGATAAGGGCATTTGAGGAAAGATTTTCCACTTAAATATGACCACACCTGACAAATATAGTTCAAAGCTGTCATACCCATAACATATAGAAGGTTCTGTAGGTGCTGCCTGTTAACAGCTCATTTCTCCTGTTCTGTTTTCAGACTGCAGAATAGTCCTCAAAATGAAATAGCACATGATTTGACACTTGAGATGGTTAAAATCAGACTCTTACAACACTAGAATATATAACTTTGATTTTTTTTTCAAGAAGTCTTGGAAAGAGTTTGTGAAGGCTGAAATCCAAACCTGGCTGCTCCCTCCTGTTACTTCTGCAGGGGCTGCCTGAGAAAGGTGCCCAGGAAGCTGTAGTTTTGTTCTCTTAGTTATTTCTTTCACCCGTTTACTTTAAAATGTTTTAGCTATAGATTGATTTAGGAAATACAGGGACTTCAGAGCTGATTTAATGTTATTTGTCATTTAGGTGCACGTAAAAGTGGGTTGGTCATGACAATACTTAAGTAATTATTTTAGCTATAATACAGGTCTCTATATTTTTCACTCACTCTTACAGGAAAATGTGTTGTGTTTCTTGCTTAGGACTTTTGAAAGAGACTCCAGAGGCACAGGGAGGGTTAAGGCACTTCTGAGTGAGATTTATGTCACTTAGTCTGGTTCTCCTCACCCTTCAGAGGACACTATTCCCTGAAAACATCTTGCTGATGGCCAAATACATTTTAACTGCCTTTGTGATGCAGAACCCATTCAATATTTTTACTTGTGCAAATGGTGACTCTGAGATGAAGAGGTCGTTTCAAAACCAATAGACTTGTGTCCCCAGCTAGAGGTTAAATTACAGAAATGTACTTAAATTGTCAATTGATTGAAAGAAAAACAGTCTTACGCTATTGGAACTCGATGATCTTTAAGGTCTCTTGCAGCCCAAGCCATTTTATGATATACAGATGAATATTATGGGATTATATGTTCACTGAGCTTTCAAACCCTGCATTGAATTGATGTCCAGCTTATTAAAGCTCATTATTAAACTGTTAAAACATACATATTGCATACAAGTGGAACAGATTAGGTTGAATGCTATTGTTGCTAAAACAATGATGGATTAATCACATAGGAACTCAATTATCTCCCATATTTCATAGATTTCTGCCTTGTATCATCAGTTCATGAATATTTGATATGCTGAGCATGCTTCATTGAAATAACTAATTGCAAATGCTGTGATTTATTGAACATACTTTACTGGAGATTTAATAGAAATATCTATTCCAAAGTAATTTGAACACAGATTGTGCGTTTGCTTTTTAGAAATTCCACTCAGTATAATAAATTTTCTGCTTTAATTGTGTGTTAACCTTTGAGAAATCATACCTCTGGGAAGGCCTCCTACTGGAATATATATTTTCTGAGTTTGGTGGTGATGCAGTTTCAGGTAACTATTGCAGCAAAAAGGCACAATCTGCAGTCATGGTCATGCTGCATCCACACTCTGTGGTCTGCAGGCATTTACATAAGGCCTCAGCTTCTAATAAAGGTGCTTCTAGACTGAGTTAGGTCATGTTTATCATCTGTTTCTGAGCTGAGGGAAGAAGGCCTTGACCTACACCTGTGACCTAAAGCAGCTTGTAGATTTTCTTTGCTAGGAGCTCTTTTTTCTTCAGGCCTCTTTGCTAAGAGATTAGGAGACAACCTTGTTTTAAATGGGGGTGAGGGAGAATATTGCATTTGAAATCCAAAGCACATCAACATCCCTGAGCCGGCACATCATCTAACAAGGAAAACTGAAGTCTAGTGAGCCCCATGTAGGACTCTGCTGCTGGTTGGGAGCTGGTTGGTGGAATAATGGAGAAGATAAGCCCCAGGGGCTGGAATTTGGGGAAGGTTTCTGGATCAAGAGCATGGGTTGTAGCTCTGGCTTTGAACTGTGGGGAGAGTTCATCTTTTTGGCCTCTATGAGAAATAGTGTCAGTTGAAATCTGATGCTTCATTGATGCTGTGTTTGCCCTTGAAGGTCTGAAGGATCTCACTTCTGTAATCCTGTGGAACTCAGGCTTTAAGTTGCTGAAAGATCATTTCATTAAGTCTGGATGTCGTGTTTGAGGAAAGTCATTTTTTTTTTCCTGCCTGGATAAAGAGATGCTCAAATACTGCTTTTTATGATATGTAATGATGAAACTCCTGTTAATTGCAATAACAGGTTATATTTCTTACAAAACTTACCATCACTGCCAGCAGACTAAGGTATTTTAATTCTTCCTCCACATGGTTGAATTGAGATACTGCTGACAGGTACCTGCACAGCACTCTGATTGGGGATGGCAAAGGAGGACTCTCCCAGAAGCAGATTTTCTTTGTTAGAGTAGAAAGAAAGAGAAAATATGTTCAATTCACAAGATAGTTTGGCTTTTTTCAAGTTTTTTGCTGTAATTTTTATAATGTACAAATATTTTTTGAGACCCCTCCATCTGGACTGTCAGACTTGCTTCTGGTTGTAGGTGGTAAGGTGTGTACAGCTTCATTTTGTTTAATTTGAGTCTTAAAATTCTTGTTTAACCTGCTGCTGAGAGATTGAGTTTGTACTCTGCTATTCTCATCTCTTTTTTGACTGTCATGACAAAACTGACAATGGTGAGCTAATTTACTGGGGAACTAATTAGCTGAGGGATGTGAGGAAGTGATGGTGATGTTAATGTATTTGGCCCCTTCATTCTCCCTTGCTGATCAGCACAAAGTACTTGGTAGGGCCTGGAGGCAGGACATGCAAGATGCAACTGGAAACATGGATGTTGTAAGGACGTGTATGAATGGGACACTGAAAGATCTAGTCTGAAGTTAGTGGATTTTCTGCAGTAATGCTTCAGCTTAAGTATTTTTACTAATATAAAAGTTAAATATTTTGAGTAATTTTTCAGTCTTAATCTCACTCAATGTAAAAACTAGATTAAAATGTCAGAAACAAAAGTGATACATTGACTGGTATTGCAAGCATGTAATTCTATTGTCATTCTGTATATTTAATTAAGAATAATCATAAAGAATCTCCATTTGATTGTTGGTTGAAAGTCTACATATTGTGGTAGAGTATATAAAGATGAATCTACCTGGCATGCAATTAATTCAAACTAGCAAAGCCAGTAGGTACATGGCCACATTTTTATTATTATATAACACTTCGGAGGAAAGTTCCATTATTTAATTAGTGTTTAACCACATAACTAAAAAAAAAAAAAAATTAGCTACAGAACATGCTATCAATTTGTTGCAAATTATTTGTTAAATAATTATTAAATACCTGAACACTTTGTATTAGTTTTAAATTCAAGTGTTGTGCAGGTTTAGAGTTACATAATGTCACGTCCTTCTAGACAATTTAAATGCAATGAAAGAACACTAATGGCTGTTAAAATTCAGATGATGAGATGGCTGAAGATTTGGAGTTTGTTCTTTCCAAGTTTTCTGAAAGTTGAGGGCCTGGTTGTTGAGTAAATCCAGCCTGAAATGGAATTTTGGTCAGCAGCTCCTGCCAGGGCACAGCTGGACATTTACTGCTGCTAAATCTGTAACTCCCAGCAGTGACACCACAAGATTTTGTTTTTAATTTAACATTCTGTATCTTGGACTTTCAGATTTGTCAATAGTAATCCCTTAGAATTTTGCACATGAGGAGAATATTCTGTGAAATCACAGGAAGAATGTTGCTCAGGTGGTGATGTCCTCTGAAGAGTTTCAAGACTTCACTTTTCTCCTCTCCAGGCAAAATTCCAGTTCTCACTCCATGACCTTAATAGTCCAAGCATTTCTCCTGTTGGGCAGGTTCATACTTGTCTCTGATATGCTTTGCCCTCTGAATTAGAAAGAAAAATGTTGGTCAAGAGACCTTTCAGAGATGAAAATAATTTCTTTTTTTTAATATATTTATTTTTTATAATGTACTTACCTGGACATCAGATTCTTTGCTTTTGGATACCTTTTAAATTGTACCTGCAAATAACATGATAGTTTTGAACTGTCCTTTGTTCCACAGAGTCACAGAATCATAGAATGGATTGGGTTGGAAAAGACCTCCGAGATCATCAAGTCCAACCCTTGGGCCAACTCCAGTCCCTTTACCACATCATGGCACTCAGTGCCACGGCCAAGCTCAGCTTAAAAACCTCCAGGGATGGGGAATCCACCCCCTCTCTGGGCAGCCCATTCCAATGCCTGAGCACTCTCTCTGCAAAGAATTTCTTTCTCATCTCCAACTTCAATTTCCCCTGGCAGAGCTTGAGCCCCCCGTGCCCCCTTGTCCTATTGCTGAGTGCCTGGGAGAAGAGACCAACCCCCACCTGGCCACAACTTCCCTTCAGGCAGTCCCAGACAGTGCTGAGGTCACCTGAGCCTCCTCTTCTCCAGGCTAAACAACCCCAACAAGTCCTAATAGGTTTGGTTCTTTAGGAAATGTTTTGGAAGCAATATTTTACCTCATGAATTATTCCTTTTGAGAAGAAATTAATATCATGGACTTGAGAGCTAGATCTGTTTGAGGCCTTTAAATTGTAATTCCTGATTGTAAATAAAGGAGCAACTTCAAGGAGTGTTTGCCATAGTTTAGACAATCCTTGTGTTCTGAGGTTAACAGTGGCATTTTAATACAATAATTTGCTACTTTGTACTACAATATTTATTTTTATTTATTGATCAGTGTGTACTTTTAACAGCTTAATTTTGAGGTAGTGATGGCAAGTGTCTGCTAAATGATTATTATCTGTATTTAATAAGTTTTAATCCCTATTTAAACTGTGATATCTATATTTAGCTGCGTGTTATGATCTTGGATATTATTGCTCAGAAGCACCATGAGTTTTATTTGTCTGCATCACTTCAGTAATCTGTAACTGTCTGAAGTAACTGGCATTGAGAAAGGATCAAAGATAATAAACGAGCTCCTCTTCAACTTAATCTTTTTTGGGGGGTAAAAAAAAAAGTAAAAATAAATACAGTTGATGTAACCAAATAAAGTGACAGCTTGAAGAACCATGTTCCTTAAAGTGCAGTGACTGATTAATACATATAGATATGAGATTTAATGGATTTGAACAGTTTTACAGTTAATAAAATAAACCAAATGATCTGTTTAATACATCTTAAAATATGGGTTTAAATAAGTTAAATGATGTAAGTCCTGAGCAGGCTAAGTTATAAGACTTAGTTGTATGAGGAAGTTACCATTAGATTATGAGTAACTGTCACTCCACTGAGCTGTGGTCACTCTTTAGGTGTTTATTGTTTCTCCACAGCAAATACAAATAAACATACCTGTGAAGTAGATTCTCAATCTTTGATTATAATGAGGTGAATTGGAGAAACAGGGAAGAAAGTTGAAGGGACTTATATCAACCTGAGTTTGAGTGAGGGATTAGAGATTCTAGTATAAAATAAAATACAGAGGTGGGATTGGAACCAAGATCCTTTACCTTTCATCCTAGACTATGAGTCATACTTCAGTTAACTCAGTACCTACTGGTACATTTTTTGTAACAGTACAATCTTGAATGTTTTAATGATTGTGGCATGTTCCTAGTGAGATAAAATACCTGGGAAACTAGTAATAATAAAGTTATCTTTGTTCTCTAGAGTAACCTGTATCTTGGCAGTCAGAGGCTGCTCGTGGGAACTTAGAAAAACAGGGATTCTTTTTTTTCTTTTGAAAAAAGAGTAGAATGTCACACATGTGACGGTACTGAGGACATAAGGGAGTCACTGTTTTTGTCACTGTGATTGAAATAGGTTTGTAAGAGCAGAACACTCCAAACATGAAGGTAGTTCTGGGTAGGAGAGTTTGGATTTGGCAAAGTGAGGCAGCTTTTCCTGCTCATTATGGCTCTGTCATTGCTGACTGCAGGTAACCTCAGATGGTGCCAGTTTATCATCTCTAAAATCAGATTATGTACTGAAATGGGGAGTTCAGGAATAGTTAAGTGATTGCAGCATTATGTAGAGTATGTAACACATTTTTTTACAGTAAAAGAGAAAGGGTCTCTTGCCAAATGATGTCATTGTTTGTAGACGAGACATAAAGTAAATGGACAAATATCAGCAGATCAAAGCCCGACATTGGATTATTCTGTCAGGAGGAGTCCAGTTGTGTGCCCTGTCCCCTGGGAAAGGGTCATGTCCCTTGGTGGGAAGTGCTTTGTACCTCCCCCAGAAAGTTTCCTGAGTGTTGCAGCCTGGGGAGGTTTATTCAGTGACCTTGTCCCTCAGGTGCTGGCACTGCTGCTCTGCTCTCTCCACTCATCCCCATGCTTTGGGCTTGCCTGGACAGTGAGGTCAATGAAGCTCAGATTTGAGTTCCATGACTATTCCAACAGTGTTGTTCCAAGTGGAATTGCTTGAGCAGCAGAGATCAGTGTGGGCCACAATGTGGTACAGCCTACCTGGAACACTTGTCCAAGACTTGGAAACCTAATTTGAAGGCTTAGCTCTGAATTAGGCAGAGAGGAGCCTTAAACTTGAAGTGTTTTGGTACAAAGTTGAACTAAACCCGCTCATGCTTCCTCATAACTTGTTGCAATCATTATATCCCTTTACTTATTATATCCTATCCAGAAAGAAATTCAGTTTATAGATCCTATATTGACTGCTGCAGCAGTTGAGAAGTTCAATTATTTGGCTAATTGAAACATCTCTGTTTTGCTGTTCTGTGATAGTGTCAGAACAATAAAGTTTATTAAAGCCACAAAGAAAACCTTTTGAAGATAGAACATGAGAATAAATGAAAAAGATCTGGCAGACTGTGCATGATTGGGTTTAAAGGCCAGATTCTCTTGATAAAAAGTATTTTTTTTAAGCATTGGGTTGTATTTTCCCACTTTTTCACTTGATAGCTGGCAATAGCACCTTTCTGGGTATTAACTTCCAGAGCTCAGAATCCACAAATCNGATAGCTGGCAATAGCACCTTTCTTACACTCTTTTGCATCTTCCTGGGTATTAACTTCCAAAGCTCAGAATCCAAAATCTTTGTTTGGAGGTATCTCAAAAATGGGGTTCGTGATTCCAGTTTGAGTTGTCTCTGCTTAGCTTATTGTCAGCTGCTTGAATAAGTGCTGAGCAGGTTTAAAATGAAAACAGTAACATTGTAATTGAGACAAAATTAATTTTTTATTAGAAATTTGTGAAAGCAACCAGCTGAGCAACAGAGTGCAGATGGAGAGGATCTGTATCCCTGCAGTAAAATTGTGGCTTAAAGGGGTTTTTGAGAAATTCCTGTTATACAGCTCCCAAGGGATCCTGGTCAGGGGAACTCCATCACTGTCTTCCAAAGCAGGGCTGTTCCAGACCTGCTCTCTTCCCTTAAAGCCTGGAGATTATCCAGATAGAACCCACTGTTAGCAGAGATTCAAGGCATAAAGTCACAGAAATTTCTTGAGTTTTTTATGTCATGTGCAACAGCTTTGTATTTTGGCTTTGGTTTTTGTGGACTTTAAGATGAGACTGGTAAGGAAACATTGCTAAAACTTGAGAAACTTCTTTGACTGAAGAAGGATGTTGATGTGTGAAATGCCTTTACCGGTGGTATTTTTGTTTACTGCCTCAGGCAGTGAGTGGAATTGCAGCTCTGTGTTTATTCCTCTGATGGTTTGCATGCCACATACTGCAAAGCTCTCTTAATAGGGAGAAGTGGGAAGAGGGAGTTGGCATCCTAGAGCAGTTTCTTTCCTTTTACTGGTATTTCAGGAAACTTCTGGTTGCACTTCTGGTGCCGGGCCCCTGTGTCACAGCAACATTTCAACTGTGATGTTCCATATTTGTTCTGGGCTTTGTTTTTTGTGGTTGTGGTTTTTTTTTTTTTGTTGTTTTGTTGGTTTGGTGGGGGGAGTTGTATTTTTTTTTTCTCCCTGTACATGTGCTTGTAGGTTTGTTCTTGATGCACCTGAGAAGTGGATCCCTCCTTTCCTAAGAGACCTTTTCTTGCATCAAAAAGCACACAAGGGCTGTGTTGCCAGTGGCTTGTTGCACTATAAGTAATTTTATTTCTGGAGGTAGAATAAATGAAGGCATTGACAGCTTATTATCAAGACCTTTTTTGTGTGTGCAAGCCATAAATTTTGTTTTGTTTTCCTAATTTTAGAGAAATAGAGGATCATAGAATGGCCTGGCTTGGAAGAGATTTTAAAGACTATCTCTTTGCAACCCTCTGCCACTGGCAGGGACATCTTCCATTAGACTTGGTTACTCCAAGCTCTATCTAACCTGGAAATGAAAATCACCTGAACTTTAATGGAAAGATTAAGAGTGTGTTAGTGCTTCAGCATTTTACTTGCAGGATCCTGGGTTGTCGTAAAGTTTCAGTTAAAAACAGTTGTTAGAGATGCAGTACTATTGGAAAGGAAGAAATATAATTTTATTTATAATAAAACAAAGTCATCCTTAATTACTTGCCATGCAAGGAAAAATGACCTTTTTTTGCAAGGACTTTTATGTGGAAGCAAAAATCACTGCAATGTTCTATAGACTTCAGTAGAGAACTAATTTATGTTCTCATCCATACATAGTTTAAATCACTGTAAATACAGATTTTCTTTAATACTTTCCTTTGCCTCGTTTCTTTCTTTTCTCAAGGCTTGCCATTCTTTTACCTTTCCCAGTTTCTTTTGTCTCGCATTCATCCCCTTCTTTCCACTCCTCCTCTCTTTTCACAGCTGTATTCCACCTTGTCTGCTTCCCAAACCCCTGTAATGCTTCTGGATTCTTGCTGCCATGTGAGCTCTTAAATACACTGCAGCAATAGAGAGGTCAGATGGAATAAAGACATTGGTAATATTTAGTGTTTCCCAAATAAGGGCTGATGGAACTGCACCAGTGAAAGCTGCAAAAAGAGAGTAGTTCCTGTTTGAATTGGTGTGATGTCAGTTACGATTGGTGGGAAAATAAGTGCTGGTGTCAAGGCTTATTTTCAGTCAGAGAAGACTTTCAGCTCGTTGTGTTATGGCTTTTTCTGGCTCCAGTAGGTTGTGTTGACACAGTTCTTGTGCAATCTGTAAAGCACAAGTCGATGCTCACTGTAAATAATAGACAAAAACTTGATGCTGTATGTGGGGAAAATCAGAGAATGCTCTTCTACATGTATTTGCCAATTCTTACCCAGCAGGCTGTAACCTAATGTCACACTCCAAAACCAGTCAGCTTTTGTCCATATGTAAAATTACTGTACTTTATAATTAGTTCTGCATATTGGGCTGTGGTTGTGTAGGAAAATTAGCCAGCTCTGAAAGTAATTTGGCGTCTTCTGGGGATTCTGCCTCTAAAGCATGCAGGAGTCAGGATCAGTGTGTAAGTCTAATGCCATGCATGTAATATATGCATTCCTGCCTTGGATCTGCGATCCCAACATCAGTTCCAGAGTTTTCCTGAGCATGGCTGGTTTATTTTTCAGTTTCTATAGATCATACTGGCAATTTATTGCTTCTTTGTTTATTTTAGTGAGACTTAAAAAAGCAGAGGTTAACTTTGCCTAAAAATCTAGTTGGAATCAACAAGGATTCTGACTGTCAGTTCTTTTTTCATTCTTAATTCAGTGCCATGTAAATTCAGGGTAACCAGGGAAACCAAGAGCTTGCTATCCTTATATACTTTGCAGAGTGCATACTGGAAATAGTGTTCTCCAATCTGTCATGATCAGTATTCTTTGAGAACACAAGAAATGAAAATTTTAACACAGGTAAAAAACAAGAAGGCAGGATCATCTTAATGCGAAAGTAATCAGACAGTCCTCAAAAATTAACGTTTTGTTGCAAATCTACTGGGAGCAGTGGGAATGTACTGGGTTGCAAAGAAATGCTAAATACATGGTAAAATATGGTGTGTCACAAATTCAGGCTTTTTGAGCAGCAGCACAGGTGCCTGTGGAGGGAGACACAAATAAGAATGTTGTTCATTAGGAATCAGCTTTGTCTCCAAATTCAGATGCACTGATAAACGTGCACTGTGTGTTTCCTCACATGTGTAGTTGCAGACTTTGCACGTGTGATCCAAGAGGGGCAGGTACTTAACTTCTCTCCTGCTACAGGGAGCTGAAGAGCAGAAACTCCTTCCATTCTCTCCTTAATTTAGTCAGGCAGAAACCAGGGGCGAGTATGACCAGCTGAGATCTTGTTATGGAAGGCATGAGAGATGATGAATACCCAAACCAGCAACCCTGAGCAAGGGGGTGTTGCTTTGTGGTTACAGCAGCCCTCAGGTCCTCCTGGGGGAAGTGTGTTCTCAGTGGAGGCACATTCTTCTTTATAATAAATTAAAATATTACCTAAATCAGAATATGAAGGCAGTGCACTCATACTTAGATATTGGTCTGTTTAAATTCCACCAAATCAGTAATACCAAACCAGTCCTAACTTTGGTTTTATTTTATTTTATTTTGGTTTTAGAGGGTGTGGTTAGCAAGTAGAAAACTAAATCTTTAACTACTTTTAGAAATAAGCTGGTTTATATATTATTATTATTCCTGAAGGGCCAGAGGGCTTTCTTCATGATGGACTTCAACAAACCCCATCCTTGCCTACCAATGTGCTGGGAGCAATACTACCTGTCCAAGCTGACTTGTAGATTTTGACACTTAGATTGCCTTTTTTCTGCTGTTAACAGGTATGTGCTGTACTGTCCCGAAAACTGATTGTGAATCCTATGGAGATGTGTGGAAAATGTTTCAAAACAAATTAAAAATTAATGAAAAACATAGGCAAAATTTTTATTTGTGGCTTCCGTTCTTTCACCTGCAGAAAACTAAAAAAAACTATCACAGAAAGCAAGCAATAGATTCTAATTTGGAGTGACTTATTGAAGGAAAATAATCACTAAACCTCTAATGATAATAATATATTTTGACAACTCTCTAATTCTTACAAGTTGTTGGTAAGAGCTGCATCAAGCTCGCTGAGAACCCTGGCTCTCACCTGGGTAATTCAAAGAAACGTGTGGCCTGTGATCATTTAGGGGAGATGGTAACTTTAAAAGCATAGCTGGAGATGTTTTTTTCGTTTGGTTTTTTGCTTTTTTTCCCTTGCAGCATGTTGTAGAATCACAGCTGCTGTTCTGCCATTCATATTCTGCTGCATCCATTGCCCAACAGCCAAAAAGAGTAAGTAGGCAAAAATAGCAGTGAGTCTTATTCAGGCTGTATTTGAAAAACCAGACCCAATACAATGCAATGATTCAGTTCATTGTTTGTGTCTTTACATGACAATCAATGTCTTAAATATACCAAATACAAAGATTTTCATCTTCTTTAAAGTGCTTTCACTTGGTATAAAAATAAAAAAACCCAAGGAGTTGAAAAGGGTCTGTGAAGTTAATTGTCCACGTAGAATAAATTATGACAGCAGTAAGTAGGAAACACATTTTTACATTTATCTAATATTAATGAAAGGCCACCTTCTCTCGCCTTCCAGAGTCTTGCTAACTTTGTTCATGTTTAATAGATATGCTTGCACTGTTTGAAGTCTTCATTTGCATCTGAAGATGCAAAGGGGGAGCACCCTTCAGTAGTATGTAATGATCTTTCCTTCTGACCAACAAGCCAGGGACCAAAGGAGGAATTTGAAAACTGAAGTCCCAACTATGTGGTCAGGAGGATACAAGTTGCTTAATTCCCTTCTGAAAGGATTGCTGTTCTCAGTCAGATTCACTGAGATAGATGGAGCAGGCCAGTGTAGCTTGTGACCTGTTGCACAACCACACCTGACAGGGAACTCAGCCCTGGAGGGAAGGTGGGAGGGATGTGGCTGCACATCCTGGACCATTGCATTGCCTATAAAAGGGTTTGGGCAACAGAGCTGGGGAAGGGGCTGCCGAGTCAGCCTGGAGGGCTCAGTCTGGAGAAAAGGAGGCTCAGGGGACACCTTCTGGCTCTGCAATCCCTGCCAGGTGTGGGAAGCCAGGGGGGTTTTCCTCTGCTCCAAGGCACAGGGACAGGACATCAGGAAACAGCCTCAAGTTGTGCCAGGGGAAGCTCAAGGTGGACAACAGGAGGAATTTCTCCCTGGAAAGGGTGGTCAGACATTGGAAGGGGCTGCCCAGGGAGGTCTGGATTGCCCAGCCCTGGAGGTGCCCAAGGCAGAACTGGCCGTGGCACTCAGTGCTCTGGGCTGGGGGACAAGGTGGACATCGGGCACAGGGTGGGCTCCATGAGCTTGGAAGTCTTTTCCAACCTTAATCATAGAATCAGCTGGGCTGGAAGAGACCTCCAAGATCACCAAGTCCAGTCCTTGATCCAGACCTCCTTTGATTACTAGATCATGGCACTGAGTGCCACGGCCAGTCTCGTCTTGAAAACCTCCAGGGATGGTGAGTCCACCACCATTGCAATGCCTGACCACTATCTCTGTACCTTATTAGCACTGATCCAAAGGAACATTGATTGCTTTTTTTTCCCCCCACGCATATTTGAAGCAATTACAAAGCAGCTCTGAGGTCTACACTGATATTTTTAAAGCACATGAAGAGAAAAAAACAAACAAACAAACAACAAACCATGACTTCTTCAAATCCTTTCCTATTAAGTGCTTGTGATTGACACCCATACACTATTATGTTGCCGTTGGGGTAATTAGTGTATTAAGGTTTATTAGTGCATTGTCTAAAGGCCAGTTAGTGTTTCACAGCATATATTGGTTAGTTTAAATGCCAGGAGTTGTTCTTGGTATACTTTAATAATTTGGTTTTGCTGTTTCTGCATGTGTTCTAAATGACCTGTTGGTAAGGAGTGGATACATTGATGTGTGGTGAGTCTAGATTTGGCACATGAGGCACAGGAATGTCAGTGTATGTCCAGTTAGAGCAAGGGACTGATAGTCATTTTGGGAAGGCAGTCCACATTTATTCCAGAACTGCAGGCAGGAATTCTGTTTTCTTTGTGGAGTAACTCATCCCATCATTAGTGGTATCTTTGTTCTTAACTTGTTGGTAAAAGATAAACAGCTTAGTGAATTTCTTTTCACGGTTTAGTGTATCAGAAATAAGTAATAGTGATTTTCTTGAAAATAACAAACGAAATGAGAACTAGGGAACTGTTTTCCACGTTTTTCCAAGTTACACTTGCTTGGCACAAACCAGCCTTCACACATAGGAAATGTCCCATCAAATGTCCCTCAGTTCAGAAGGATATTGAGGTGCTGGAGAGGGGCCAGAGAAGAGCAACAAGGCTGGAGANTGGTAAAGGGACTGGAGTTGGCCCAAGGGTTGGCCTTGATGATCTCTGAGGTCTTTTCCAACCCAATCGATTCCATGATTCTATGATTACTGCATATTTACTCACCAAGTTGTACTTCGCATTTTATTACATTTAATGTTCTGGTATTTCAATCTGAATTTAAAAAAGAAAGAGGTATTATGAATATGAATGTCTAAGTAATAAGAACTATGTAAATTTCTCTTAGTGTGAATTGTTAGGTAGACTTGGGACTTCCTGAACCTGTTTGCAATTGAATTTTGTCCATTGAGTGCTAATTTTAAGATAAGACACGATGTATTATGTAAGAAATGTTGTGTAAATTGTAACAGAATTTAACAGAAAAATAATGCCAAGGACAAGCTTATTTGTTGATTAATAAATTGCGTCTGTATTCATCATTTAAATGTTACTTGAAATCATCAATTTATGTAGAGAAGAGACCAGGTATATCCATTTTAGATTGCACGTTAAAATTTGTCTACTTTGTTTAGCCAAACCACTATATTTTTTGCATCCTACCACTTCAGATTCCCATTCCTGGGGCAAACTGAAGTACAAAGAGCCATTTCACAGTGAAGCAGTGCCCTAAACAAGAGCTCGCTGACAGCTGCCCTTTGTGGAAGGGTTATCCTGTGCTATCCTGACCTTTGGGAGGGTGTGGTGTGGTTAGAAACGCTGTTCCAAAGAAACAAGTGAACGTTGTCAACGCAACAGTGGCAGCACTAACACTCTGTAGCTGAGAGAGATCTAGGCTAAGGTTTTGGAGGAGCATTGTGTGTGTTCATCTGCACACAAATAATGCAGCAGAGATGCAAGAAAAATATTGTACAAAACAACAAAAACAGAGGTTATTAAAATAATGCTGGTAAGAAGACAGTTGTGTCAGAGACCCCAGAACATGTACAACCACCTTGTAAAGGACTCTCAGCTGTTTCCTGTGGAATCTCTTGCATTTAGCTTGTGTTTCCAGGTGCCTATTCCTGCCAGCCAGTAAAAGTCTCTTCTTGTGCATCACAGATCTGTCTCTTTTATTGCATTTTTTTTTGTAACATAAATTTTGTGTTGCTCATTTCACCATAGAAAGGAGAGTTGGAGCACACAGGTATCCAATAAATCCTTATGAGCAGAATCACACATCTCATGGTTCCCAGACATCTTTTGCTGTTTGTATCTGCCCTGGATTTTTTGAGGTTGCCTCCACACACTGGCAGTAGCCAAGAAAAACCCCACTAATGACTCCTGCACATCTGCAATCCTCTTTCTTGTTCTAACATTTTACTGCCAGGCTTGGTGCCATCATGAGTGCTTGCTGTGCCTAGGACAGGAAGGTAAAAGCTTGGGAAAGTTTTTTTATAAAGAATTAAAAATTGAAATGTGGAGATACTGACACATCCCAAAGATAAGAGATGTGTCATATGATTAAAAAAAAAAGGTTCTAAAGCATATAAAGAAAAAAGGAGAACAACTTTATGTTGAAAACTGTTTTCAGTGTTTAGAAAAGTGGGTTGTGTTTCTGTGTATTAAGAATTAAAAGCAGTATAGAAGAAGTAGAAAGGAGGTGCTGCTTTGTACCCTGGGACTGACACACACTGGAAGCCTTAATGAGGTTCCAGAGCTCCAGTAGCAGGTGATAAACTGGAAAGTGGAATATTAACTTCCAGGGATTTGAATAGAGTCAGACTGAGTGAATAATGAGGCAGTATAGAAACAAGTGAATGGCTCGTGTTTGAGCCAAGCCTTGTGAGTTTCAATAAAATGTCAAGTTAAATTTGATCTCTCCTTGGTTAAAAAAAAAAAAGAGAGTAAGGAAAAGATAAAAGAAAAATCACACCAAAACCCAACTAAAACCACCAAACATCAGACAGGCAAACCGGTAAAAGTTCTTTCTGCAAGTGAAGTAAAACAACCATTTTATAGGATTCTATATCTACCATCCTGCATAGGAGAGGAAGCATAAAATTGCAGCTGGATCTCATTTTTTTAATGCAGCAGCTAAGCTAAACATATTCATATTCATCTGAAGATTTAAAAACAAACGAATAACTTTCTTTAGCTGTTAGCTGTTCATTCCATTAAATTATCCTTGTTTTTTTTTTTTTTTCCTTTTTGGTGGTTAATTTGCACTGGGTTAAACTCTCCTGTGGATTTTCTTGGTCTGTGGTTTGTCACAGCAGACCACTGTGCTTCCTCTGGAGCCATTTCACCATCCTAATTAAATTTGTGGTTAGGCTTATTTAGCTATTATTTGCTTCAGAGAATCAAACATTTGAGAGTTTGGTGGCTGCTCTTGAGCCTACTAAAAGTAACTGCTTTAATTAAGCAAAAATTGAAGTTAGTTCTGTGATTTGAAATGCAAACATTATTACCAACTTCACCAGCAACTACTTTTTTCATAGAGAGATACAACTGCTACAATAAATTCTTAGCTCTACATTGCTAAGTGTTAATAAGGAGACCTATTCAGTGGGAGCTCTTTATGGTTCAGGGTGACTATTGCTAAGTTTTAAAAAAATGTAAAAGTCAAGTAAAATTTTATATATTTTTTTTTAATTGAAGTTGATTTTTGCTTTGAAGGGAAATGTCTCATCTGTTCTTAGGTGCTTTTTCATTGGTGGTTTTTTTTTTAGCCCTTGGAGTTTCATTTCAGCAAAATAATTATTTTTGCTATACTAACACAGTTTTCATGTGAAATTTTCTGAAGAGGCATTTCAAAAAACCTTGTTGTCTTAAAACACACATGAACTGATTATTTGAGAGATGTCTCACAGATGCCTTGAGGCTCACCTGAGTGCATGCAGGTGATTGTACTGTGAGCAGATTGCAGTTGGAATAATGAGTTTTTTTATGGAAACAACAAAGAAATCTATATTCTTAAGGAGTAGAAAACCACACTAATGTTCATTTGCTTTAAGGGATGGACAGAAACAGGCTCTGAAGTTATTGAAAACAGCTATTTAGTCATAAAGTTACCAGCCTAGAAGCTCACTGATTACACAGTATTTATCACTGGTGCATGGTTTATGTATTTCTTGTACTTAATTTTTAAGTGATAACACAGGGTTTGTGCAGAGAACTGGAGTCTGGAGTACTGGTGAGCACAGTCCCTAACCAGACTGGCAGACTGAAGCAAAGCTGTGCAAAGCTCAAAGGATGGCTCTGAGGAGGACAAAGGTCTGGCTGAAATGATGGACAAATGGCAAACTTAAGAGCAAGGTGTCTGCAATGGATCAAAGGCAAATAAGGTCTGTACAGGCACTTGAAGAGACAGAGCAAAACATGCAGATTATAATAATGGCCAACCTTCACGAACAAAGATTTGGGAGGGGCTCACCCCATGTGGGTGTGCCCTTCGAGCCTGTGCAGTGGATTGTTTAGGTGAGGCTCAGCGTGCGCAGAACTGGCCCCACCGTTTAAGTCCTAAAGTTCATTTGCCACAGCCGAGCAAGCTTGGACAGTGACAGTGAAGCCTTTGGGACTATCTACAGCACCCGGTACTAACCGAGGCTGACCCTGCTGAGCATCCGACATCTGACTGGATTGGATGGCAGGGAGGCATTTACTGTCGGGGATGGTCCCTACTGAGACTCGAACTCGCGACCTTGGGATTCAGAGACCGGAGTGCTCTCCATTACACCATGGGACCACCCCAAACATGCAGATTAAGGAGCATTCAAATACAGAATTTAAATAAGCAAATCACACACTGAGCATAAGGTGCTGTTGCTACCTGTGTGCGGGTTTGTTTGGCTGGAAACACGTGCTGGGCTGCGATGAACTGGCACAGCCAAGAGCGGAGGAACAGCCTGTGCTCCTGGAAGGTGAGTGTTTGCCAGCATGGTCTGCCCTGGGACAGGCTCCCTGCAGCTGTACTGGTGAGGATCTCTGCCTAAAAGGGACAGTGGGCCTTGGAAAAGTTTCCTGCTGGCTTCCATTTCCCAAGGAACTGGCCAAAGCCTGAGAGGTTGCACTCCCTGCTCTGCTCCCCCAGCCCCAGTGCTGAGCTGTTGACCTTCATGTCTGGCTTTTATCACAAATTTCACACTCAACAGAGATGTTTTAGCAGTAGAAATAAATCATGGTAACAGTTTAATTTTTATGAACAGATATTTTCTGGAGAGTAATTCTATTGAATTTCCACTGAAATGACTGGCGGTACCCTCAGCACACTCAGAGGTAGGAGACCTCTGCATCACTTGAACCTCCTTCAAGATTTACTTGGAGAGGAGACTCTTTCTCCTTCTGATGAAAGCAGCACCTTGGGAAGGCAAAGGGCTCTGTTTGGTCCTCAAAAAGGGTTTCTACAAAGGACTCCCTTTCACCTTGAAGTGCAGGCACATGATCTGCATAAGCAGTTAGGGTGAAATAGTTCTAGGAATTGAAGAAGCACTGCAGGGAAATATTTTTTAGGCAATAGGAGTAAAATGCAGAGATAAAACCAAATATTTCTTTGTACACTTAATGCTGTTTACAAATCCAGAGTTTTCCATGTGTTGCCAGCTGTTTAATTTATCATGTCAGCTCTTGACATTTTTCTGATAAGTATGAAAGATAAATCTCTCACATTTTTTGCTTTTTAACTGCAATTGCATTTTCAGCACAAGATGCACTGAAATAATAGTAAAGTAAATATATGAAAATGGTGTTTAGGATTTCCATGTAAGCAGTAATTAGAGTACTGCTTGTCAGTTTTAGAGCATTGTGAAATATTATGGCATATTGTGACTTTATTTTTACAGAATCTGTTCCATACCTGTCACGTTAATTCAACTAGAAAGCATTCTTTATGACAATTCATACAATATCATAAAGGCAGCCAGTCATGTTTGTTACTGAATCATTGCATGTCTCAATGTTGAAATTAAATTGGAAAAGAAAAAGCCATTGCAAGAAGATTAAGCTCAGTATAAAATGCATTTTAAAAGGATCTTATTTTGCCATTCCTCTTGCAACCATGAAATTCTTAAGATGTGAACTTGCTTAAATTAGGTGTATCTACAGGAATTAATATTTTATCTAGTGTTGACAGAAGTGATCGCATAAACAGCAACAAAATACCCAACACTGATGAAGAAGTGTAAAACTTTTAGTATTGTTCAGTTGCTACAGGGCGAGATGGATTTTTCCATTTCTTCACTGACTCTGGCTTTCTATTAATTTTTTCTTTATTGCCCACATTTACTATTGACCCAAGTGGACTCTTGGGTGTTCTCTCACATTAGTTTTTTTTATGTAACTAGCTTTACCTTTTTTCCTAAGCAATTGGATGAGCCCCTGCAACTCCTGTGCTATTGCAAATGATCTCACATAGTTTTAAACACAGACTTTACCTGCTGTCCATGTGAACTTGGCTACATGTATGGAAAGGAGTGATCCCTTATTTTTTGGTTTGGGCAGCCTTGGCATGTTGAGTTTCTGGGGTTTGGTGGTGATAAGTGAAAACGTCGCAAAAATAACTGCTAAGAGAAAATTTTTACATTTAGCAGCAAACGTATTTATTGACAATGTTGGAGGCACAGCCAGTTCATACTGGGCAAAAACTTGCCTAACTTGTTTGAGTAAAATAAGCCATTTATAGCCTTAAGTTCATAGTTAACACCCTCTAATTTCCATATTAATGACTGGGTGGAATCTTGGGTGGAGCTTCCTTTTTGACTTCGAATTTGGGTAGTGGTCTCCTGACTTCATCCCTCGGGGTGGTCTTGAAGCATCTTCAACGCTGCTGGACTGCTGCCTTTTCTTTGTTCAGTGACATGACCTGTAAAACTTGGAAAACCTTGGCTCTAACTCTACAAAATCTTGGCTCTTTTACCACTTCATCCTATTGAAATGTCTAGCTTAGCTTAATGTATGACTTCTAACCATGGTACACTAGTCCCTAGACAATTTGTACCTGAACATAGTGGCTCCTGGTACTTCATGCTGTTCAGCGGCCCCACCACGCAAACAGCACTCTGCAGAGCAGAAACAGAAACTTCACAAAACCAGGGGCTTTTGGTCTCTTTTCTCTTTCAGTGGTTTAGTTTGGTTTCTGGTTTTGTTGGATGTTATTTTGTTGTTTGTTTGATACCTTTCTCAGGTACTGCTTGGAAGGAATCCAGTTTGTGTGTGATTGGCATCTCAGGTCTGTCTCCTAATGCTAAATATGTTTGGGTCTTAACTGTGTATCTTGTTTTCATAATTTACAGTTGTTTTTAGCAGTCTGTACATTGCTGAAATAGCACCAGGGTTTAACTGAAGCAGTTTTTCTTGGCCATATCTATGTTGTCTTATCTCCTGGGGCAGGGACAGTAAAAGCTTTTACAACACTTCTGTAAACTGCATATTTTGAAAAAGTAGGTTTGCAATCTCTTATGCTGCTTTAAATAAGTTATTGGACTTTGTTGCGTCCTGACAACATAGTGGAGTTGAATTACCTGAGTTTGGGTCTTAACTGTGTATTGGGCAGCCTTATCACAGCTGCTGGGTGGTTATTCACTGTATAGAGCAGTGATAATTAATGCTTTTTGGTGAAGCATCCCTCTACTGATTTGTTTTATTAACATAGCCAAGAACAGTGAGAGTCAATATCATTAAAAGCTTTTTATCTTTCTTGGATAAAAGTAAAAGAGTAGATATTAATCCAACAAATAAAAAGGGTTTATGAAACATTGGTATATAGATATCTATATACTTGTCTGGCTTTATTCCTCTCTGAAATGGGGCACAATTTTTTCCAATAATGTTTACCACTACCTGAAGTGTTTTATACACCAGTTCAAACCAGAAGTTGTTAATAACTGTGATAGGATCTCCTAAAAGGAGCTATAGCTCACCCAGAGGTAGTTTAGTATTCAAGATTGCCTTCTTTGATTTCCATCCCTGTAGGTGATTCTCAGTTTCACTTCAAAATTTCATCCTTCAGTATTGAAAAGCCTTGTCAAATATAGCAGGGCTTGGACTTCAGTCCTCATTCTGTGACCATTATCGAGGGACATGAGCTGATTTAAATGATATATTAGTTAACAAGAAAAGTGTTTGGGGAATGAGAGGGGGAGGGTATGATTTTCTAAATTAAAACACTTTATGTCCTTCTATTTATATTTTATTGGAATGTGCTTGTTGCTGTGCATGGGATGTGAAGCGTATGCAGCAGGTGTCGATTGCACAGAATACAAACTTAATTAAAAGACTGTGGAGAAGGACTCAAAAGCTGGTGTAGCTGTATTTTTGTGTTCCAATATTCTGATTTTTCTTTCTGATTTTTATATTTGAGAGTTTTTTGTTGTCCAGTAATAAACTCTATGGAAAATGACTGCTGACTTTGAATATCCCAATCCAACAGATCTTAATGGCTCCTCACTGTTAATTACTACTTAAGCATCTGATCTCATTTATGAATGATTAAATAATGAAAGATGATTAAAAGTAGTGTGGGACTAAATAAAAGTGCTGGGGTTTGGGGTTTTTTTTTTCAGTTTTGCTGAATATCCTCTCTCATAAATGCAGTTAACGTTGTTCCCTTTTGCCATGGAGTCTTTGCCACTAAACCACACACATATATATCAAAAGTATCCATTAAGATGGAAAAGACCTCTGAGATCATCATTGGAACTGTTAGTCCAGCACTGCTAAGAACATGTTTGTATATATGTATAAACACACACACATATATATATTTGTCATACATAGGCATTATATGTATTGTGTGTTTAGTGAGTTTTGGTTAATCTCAACAAAGATGAAGTCTTAAACTGCACCCTGAGGGCTGAAAAATCAGTTCTGATTTAGAATATTTTAACTTTTTTTAACATAAAAAGATTGTTGGAATTTCTTTCTCTTTCCATCTGAATGGGGAAACCCAACCTACAAACAAGCACACACACATCTGGAAAGATTATGTCAAGTGATTAGCAAAAATAAAAGGAACCTTTACACTTAATCCTTTCAGATTGCAGAAAAAGCATTATAGCTCCCATGAATTCACCCTGATTAAATGTAAAATGAGAAGCTGAAACAAAAGAGGTTTTGCTTTGACAAAATGAAAAAAATGCCTGTCTTACCCTGAACTTATTCAAAGTTTGGGCTGAACTGCACTGTGGTGTGGTGGGAATAAAAGGAAAGCTTTTATTAGGACACTTTTGTAGGGCACCTGAAAGAGCTTCTTTGACTTTTCATACACTAATTGTGAATTCAGGGACTGTAGATTCATACCCAAGTATGTACAAACCAACCTGTAACCACTCAGGCACTTAGGAGCAGTTTGTCATTTAACAGAGTCCTGTGTTTGTGGATTATTTTGAGTAGCATTTCACTTGTAATAAAGCAAGATGATGTATTAATAGCATGAATGCGGGAGCTTTGGAGGTTTGGGGACTGAAAACTATCAGTGGAATGCCTGTAACATCAGTGCACTTCTCCCACCCCTCAGACCTCAAGTGAGTGGGTGCTGCAGGTCAGATGCTTTGGGCTGAGTTTGGGTGTATCACCTGATACTCTGTTTAGTCTGGGACAGGTGAAGAGAAACACTGGGAGTGCCCTGTTTGATGGTGTCTGTTCATTGAGGAGGAGGAAGAAACTGAATAACATACATTTAGCTTGGTCTTTGCTCACATGATACTGTTCATCTAAATTCTACTTTGCATTTATGTTAAAATGTCCCTTGTAGTCATGAAAAGCCAAGAGGGCTACACCAAGTATGGAGGCTTCTAAGTAGAGTGGCCTACAAAGATTTAGCATTTATTTTTTTATGGTTTTTGGGGTCCCTCTCTAAAGCTTTCTTAGAGAAAAAATGTCCCCCCTGTGGTGGTGTAGAAAAAAACATGGGTTTTTGTGTACCTGCCAGTTGGGGTGGAGGGACAGAGCTCCTGGTGAGACTTGGCATACCAGGAGTAGAAGTTATACTGTTGTAGTTGTTCTTTGGATGGGGAAAATAAATAACTCATCATTATAGGTGCTATTTCTTCTCCAGCTCTGAAATAAAGGATTTAATCTCGATGGAAAAAAACTTGTATGGCAATACTCTCTATTTTCAGTCCTTGACAGCTCTCATTGTTGCCAGGGGTCCCATTTCATGTGTTTTATAAATATTTCAAATCAAGGTCCCTTAGATGAAGATATTAAGATGCCATCATTTCACAGCAGAATGTCATTGGTGACAGGTAATTTTCAAATGTTCCAAACAGAGATTTTTTTAATCTTTATATTTTTTCCTATTTTTCAGTATTCCTAAATCCTCTCTGATTTCTTTCAATCTTCTGTCTTACCAGGCAGACTTCATCAAGAGTGGGGCAAAGGAAATGCGTATTAAAAAGCTCCTGAAGTATAAGTATTAAATGAAATAAATTGCTTGAGTACTTTACTGTGATTTTTTCCATGTAATCTACTACTTTTCTGTAGTTTATTATGGGGGTTTTTTCCAGTTGAGGATAAATTCTTGCTATATTAGGTGAAGAGGGAAAATAAATTCCCTGGCCATAAGAATGTTAAGTCAAAGTAGGTCTCACTAGATGGTTATCTAGTAGTGAAAAGTAAACAGGTTCAAAGTAGGAGGCTTTAATTCATCTTTTAATTTTCTAGAAGATTTGAATTGTGACAAATGGAATTCTCTCATTTTTCATAAGTTAAGTATGTAATTAGAACAATTTCACACATCTTTATTTTTGATTTTCAAGAAGCTCTGATTTTGTTGTGTAACTAATGGCAGAGTCTAGAAGGATTATGGTGGATTAATTTGCAACAGCTGTTGTAACAACTTCCTAATAGTTCCTAAGTATAAAGGTAGGACCTGTTATCTCTTTTTAATTGTGTAAAGTACATATCAGCTGCTAATAAATCTATGATGTCTGGCTATGCATGCAAGGCACTTTAAATATAAATTACCTTTTATAATTAACTAGCTCTGGGATGCAGATGATTTTGACTCGCCTTCTACAGAAAATAAAATGATGATGTGTTTACTACTATGATTTTCTTTCCCATTGGAATACAAATTTTGGTAAAAGTTTGGCCCAATGATTTTCCAGTGCACTTCCTGAATGTGCATTTTTAGTTAAAAGAGATGAAGAACAAGTTCTGTACTGATGTGTGGAAGCAAGCAGCTATTGGAGTGGAAAGGTGGGATTATTGGACTTGGAGCCATCACAGAATAGCCTGGCCTGGAAGGGACCTTAAAGACCAACTTGTTCCACCCCCTGCCATGGGCAGGGACACCTTCCACCAGCTCAGGGTGCTCCAAGCCCTGTCCAATCTGGCCTTGGATGCTTCAGGGATGGGGCAGCCACAGCTTCTCTGGGCACCCTGTGCCAGGGTCTGCCCACCCTCACAGGAAGAATTCCTTCCCAATATCCCATCTAACCCTGCCTTCTGTCAGTGTGAAGCCATTCCCTTGTCCTGTCCCTCCAGGCCCTTGTCAATGGTCTCTCTCCATCTTTCTTGCAGCTCCTTCAGGCACTGCAAGGCTACAGTGAGGTCACCCCAAAGCTTCTCTTCTCCATACTGAACAATCCCAGCTCTCTCGGCCTTTTATCTGAAGAGATCTTTGGGTCTGATGGCAGCAGTCACTCACCACCTGAAATACTTATTTTTTCATATTATGAAGATAGATTTCAAAACTAAGATTATTTGGTCCTTATGATTATTCTGTCCTTATGATTTCTCATCTGAAACTCTGTTCAAAAAGGTGTTCCAGACTTTGATAGCCCTAATGGGAGAATACTCTGCTAATTTCCAACCTAAATCCATGAAGCTGAACTTCCATTGCTCTTTAAGGACAACGGTTCTTTTTTTAATCTGTTAATTTGCTCCTTCCCTTTCCTCCTCTCTCCCCTACAGTGTGTCAGGGATGCGCCTGTATCATACCAGGGGTGTGACAGCATCCTCTTGATGCCTTCGATCCCGTACCCCTGTGAACAGAGACACACTGCAGACAAGTTAATGGAGAAAGATAGAGGGTTGTATTAGAAGAAGCTTCCATGATCAAACCCAAGGGGGTCTGACCCCTAGGCCAGGAAGTCTCANAAATCACACTTTTAGGCATCACTCTGCAGATGCTTCCACAGAGCCCTGAGGACCAGACACCTTCCCCTGGGATTTGGGGAGGAGCCCTTTGTGCCAGTTTTTGGGACTGGCCCAGGGGAAAGGAACAGGAACAGGACATGTGAGGGCTCTGCCAGGAAATAGCTCCAAGAGGCTGAGCTCTGCCTGCTCACATGTTTGATTTTTCATCCTGGCAACAACAATAACAAGAGGCTACCAAAGCCATAATGTTTACAAAACATCATTTCCCCTGACTGGCACAACCCTGACACAGTGTGCACGTACCTGTCAGTCAGTCATTTCCAGTTACCATTCAAGTCAAATCAAGGTCATATTCTATTTGCCATAGTCAGTTTGAAATGATGTTTTGGCAGTACCCACTTCCACAGGGTTAATTCCAGTACCTGTAGTGAATATCCACTGCTTTTAGCATTACAGCATTGTTTGACTCCTGCAAACATGGTTTGCAGCCCTAAGGGTGTATTGCAGGGAGGGCTTTTAATGCATCCATATTCCTGTTCTCTGCAGTCATTTCTGATTGAAGAGATCTTTGGTGGAGCACAGGATTTGTCTTCTTGGTTACTGGCTGAATTACCTTGACCTCGGTACTTATGGCTTTCATTTCCACTCAGTAACTCCAGTCACTCCGATAATCCAGTTCATTTGACATGGTATCTCCTTCTACTCCTTACTAAGAGTGGTCCTACCTTTGTTTTGGCAGTGCCTGTTTCTTGTGCCAAAGGAATAAAAAGAAAGTACTAAGAAGATTGGTTTCAGAATAAAGTTGATTCTTTCCTTTTAGAGGATGGTTATGAATTAATTTGACATTTTTAACCTTATTTTTATCTAAGTTTAAAACAGTGCAATATGTAAGGCATGCAACTTTCACATCATAAGTCAGAATAACAAAACTCTTATTTTGTTATGTTACCACCATATACTGTATGAATGTAGATGTCACAGAGAACTTTCTCCTCCTTTCTGCTTGAAATGTCTTGAAAAATGTTAACACTCCAATATGAATAAGAATACAGAAAAATTCATCTACTTAAACAACATAATGCCTTGCGAGCACTAGAAGTGAAGTTCAAATATATATAACACTGCACCCAGTTAATTCACGCTAGTTTTGTGCATCCTGAATATGTATTTTTCTTGTCACTGTGGTCACCACACTCTTCACCATAATATTGAGTGTTAGAATTACGTATTGAGATACAGTTGATGAAAAAGATCAAGGAAAAATGGAAAACAATGAAAAAAATATAAATTTCTGGCTGCAAGGTTGTCTTCACAACAGCTTTACCTGTTGGCTCAGCCTTTCCCCTTTTGGAAAGGGTATGGGGTGTGGGCTTTGGGTTCTGATGGTAGGCAATACAATGTTGTCAGTGTACATTAAACCCTCATGGTGGTAACTGTGATCTCATTTCCTGCATGAGGCAAAGGGTTAATATGTTACTTCTGAGGTTTTGGGTCTCCTGGGAAATATTTACTATACCATGTAGTGGTGGGTTTGTGTTTTGGTGGGGCTTGGGGGTTACATTTGATTTCTTTTCTGTTTGCTTGTTGTAAAGCTCTCTTTCAGGTTTGTCATTATCTCATTTCCCCAAAACAAATTCATTGTGTCTTTCTAAAAATGCAGTTTGGGGATCTGTAACTGTGGGAAACTTAGAGAATGGCTGTTTAATTACAGAAACTTTGTGCAAACTTCTCATTGCTGGAAACAGTTGCGTGGTACCTCACAAAGTACTGCCTGTCCTCTGTAGTCAACTGAAGTGTGGGTTAGAGAGTAAATATTAACAAGTGACCTGGTTGAAACAGTGTGATTGCAGATTTAGTACTGATGGCAAGGAGCTTTTCTCATCTTGTGGAGTATTTGGTAACCTCAACTCGTAGCTTTTGATTGGATTTCTGTTAAAACACAGAAATGCAGTAAGGGGTAAGAGGTTCTGCAAGCAGCTTTGCTTCACTTAGGTTGGATTTCTAAATCAACTCACTCTCCAGAACTGACAACTGATCAATCAATATATTAATTCAATTCTAAACCCCCTTTTTATTGCTTTATGACTCCACTTGTTTATGATGTAAATATAATTAGCTTTTTACTGAATGAACAATTGACCTTCAATGCAGCACTGTAATTTCAGATAATATTTTCAAGTTCATGGCAACCTTTATTCATCACCATTGCAACCTACAGCTAAACGATTTCCCCTCTAGTCATATTATTAATGTGGTTTTCCACTTAAACGTCCCACTGTAACCTTCTACTAATTAATACATGCACGTGAAATTGTATTCTGCATTTTCAGTACTTGGACCTCTTGCTCTCAGATATATTTGTGAAAATCCCTTAAAGCCAATAGAGGATGTTTGTGTGCTGGGTGTGTTTGGGGTTTGGTTTAATTCTATCTTGACGGTACCTGAACTTCACTATACACATCCAGCTTTGCCATACAGGTTATTATATAAATATGAAGCTGTGTTTAGAGATTTATGTGCTCAATGCTGATCCTCTCCTGACAATTTTCAGCTATTTCAGAACTCGAGATTGCAGGTTTGCTGGCTGTAATCCAGTTAATTTTGTCAATACTGAAATGGGGAATGCAACTGCTTGTTTTCTGCAAGATGTAAAAAGGGGTCTATGATTAAGCACTAAAATAAATAACATGTAATAATGAGTTACCTTATTTAAAATGAAGTGCTGTGGTTTTTAAGTCATGAGGGTTGCGAGAGAGTGTTGAATGGTCTGTGCAGTGACTGAGTTGTTTCCTCATGTCATCCAGTGCAGAGCCCATACCAAGCAGTCTGAATGTGAGATGAAGAGTCTTAGTAATTCCGTTCTGTAATAATAACAAACTTGCTTCAAAAGGCATGTTGGATCTTGATAAACAAAATGAAAAATGTGTAAGTGGAAATTAAATCAGGCAAAATCCAGGCAATTTTCTCTTCTCCATACCTGAGAAAACCCAGCTATCTTTCTTGAGAGAGTCTTTATCACTTTATAGGACTTCTGGTGAGGAATGTAGATAGTATGTTGAGAGTTGTGCCTGTCTTCTCAGGAGAACCATTGTTGTGGGCTTTGGAGAAATTTAGATACTTAATGGGAGAAGGAAGGGAAACTGTTTTAATAATTTCTAAATTAAGATCCACTTTGTAAAAAAAAAAAAAGTCTTTGATTTTTAAATATTTATTATTTTTTGTCTTGAGTACTGGATCCCCAGGCTTTAGTACACTCACGATTCATAAGGGTTTCTGATGACCTGTGACTCTGACTTCATATGGCAGTGTGGATCTCAAAATGTGTGAATTTGAGAGGTTTATGTATGTAATAAGCTCATGAGACGTGGTAGGTAGAAGATAAAAAGTGAACACAATGATAGAGTAAAAAATCACTCCTGGATATAAATCTTTTGAAAGATTTTTAAAAAGAGGGGAGTAACTCAGCCACATTTGGTATTGCTGGTTATGTGGAGTCTGCCAGGTTGGTGTTTCCCACTTCTCTGAGGAAATGCGCTATTGCTTGATTTGAGGAAATGACGCACAATCACATCAGCTGTTGTAAAGTTGTGTTCATGCGATTTATGAAAAATTTATCAGACTTTCTCCAAAGCAGAGATTTGAAACTTGTGCCTGTGATAGAGGAGTTTCTTTGTTTAGATGGACTTCTGCCTTAGTCCAGAGAGATACACCAAATACAAACTGCATCCAGTCCTTGTGTTGTTCCTCAGCTCCAACCCATCATATGGAGCATTTCGGTAACAAACACAGGCTGATACCTCAGGAACTGCAGTGACAGGACAAGGGAAATGGCTTGAAAATTGGTAGAGAGTAGGGTTAGGTTGGACATTGGGATGAAATTCTTGGCTGTGAAGGTGGGGAGGTCCTGGCACAGTTTGCCCAGAGAAGCTGGAAGTGTCCAAGGCCAGGCTGGACAGGGCTTGGAGCTGGTGGAAAGTATCCCTGCCAATGGCAGGGGATGGGACGAGATGAGCTTTGAGGTCCTTTCCAACACAAACCATTCCATTACTCTATAAATGGGAAGTTCTAAAAGTGCTGATGTCTTCATAGACGTTTCAAAGTAAGAAGAAGAAAAATCATCCAGTAATTCTAGGATGAGATTGTGAAGGAATCTTACTAACTGTGGAAGGAAACTTCCTTTTCTAGATTTCAATCTTACAGAAGTTTGTGATTCTGAGCATCTCAGATTTTGAGCCTGACTGTCCCAGAGACACTATTTTTCAGGCAGCCAAACCTTTTCTTTGGAAGGCTCTGAAGCACCTGCTTGTCTATCCAAAGTTGTTTGTGTTGTTTTGTTTGTTTGTTTTTGTTGGCGTTGGTTTTTTTGTTTTTTTTTTTTTTTTTAATGTGACCAGGATGTGAGGGATTGTATTTGCAAAGACTGTCTTTGGAAAACCTGAGCATCTGGAAGCTTCTGGTAGCTTACTGGTTGTGGTAATAGAGATGTATCCTGGTTAGCAATATATGTATACCAACCAAAGCATTTAATTCTTTTGAGTCTTTAAAAGTTTTTTATCAGCACAGATTAAATGTTAGAATAAAGAAAAATGCTGTGGAAGACAAGGACAGAAAAAAGGGAGGCAAGACACAAACAATTAAGAAAATTATAATAAATTCTAGGAGTAGCCATGTAGTTTCTTTCAACAAGAAGTACTTTAATGTCTTTTTTTCTTCCTTCTTAATTTCTGCTTCAATTAATATAATAAGGCCTTACAGTTTAATTTACAACAGCTAGCTAAACTCCCTGGGTGGTACTCTGGTGGTAATTAGTCATCTGAGAAAATGTAGCAAAGTCCAAATAACTGGCAGATTCATAAACACATCACACATCCAGTGCTGTTAAATTTTTAATGTTTTTTTTTCTTAGAGAAATATGTACATTATGCAGAGTGCAGCGATGCACATGAACACATACCTAATGTTGTGGGGGAACAGTTTAGCTCCCATGTTTTCTCTTAATAGGGAATGGAGGAATAATGTTTTACTTATGAGTGAAAGTGCTGGCTGTTATGTCACTACTCACTTGTAAAATATTAGCTGAAACTTCAGCCGGAAAAACTGAATTTTGCTTCTTCCCTGTTTTTAAAAGGCAGTGAAGGTGCAGCTGAGCCCCAGGCAGTCACAGTGTCTGTTTGCAGTGCTGCAGGGAAAGTGGGGAATCCTCCCTGCCTTTGGATTCTCCAGAGGAAGTAGGGTTGTTTAATGAAAAAGTGCTGGGGTTAGGGAAAGAGTGGGGAAAGGAATCTGCTTTCCAAAAATTTAATCAATTAATGCAGGTTTATATTTGCAGGGGTACAGCCTTGAGGCCCTTTGGTGTTTGGCTGTCAGACCATTCACCACATAAACATTGTATATTTAAGCCCAGTTTCCCTGCCTTACAATGTACTTCGTTGCAATATAATATAACTGCACATTATTCTTATTACACAAAGCCCCGTTAAACTCAATGGTGCATGGATCTCTCACTTCAATGTGACTTTGTGTAGTAAAAGTGGATATGGTGAGAGGAATTCTTAATGAAGAAGTTGCCAAGGCTTCTCAAAGAACAACTAAGGGACTGAGAAAATCAAGATTTATTATCATATCACATCATTTTTCTTATAGTCACAGTTATATTTTTCTATATTACTTTTTCTGAAGCATCCAAAATTATACAATGCACCTCTTATCCTGCCATTTTTGTCCTAATGAAGTGTCATTATTTTAATACTTTAGGCCTAAGCTTGATGTTGGTGCCAATTCTCTACAAAGAAGAGAATTGGGGTAGGAAGAGATGCTTTTCTTGTGGGATGAAGTTAAGAAAGGAAGGATCAGGGCTTGTAGGCAAATAAGTCCAAAATGAAAGCAAAAAACCCACATTTTCTATGAGTAATACTTAATACATTTGTCTTTTAAAAAAAATCAAACAGCTTGAATTAAATTCAGTACTCTAAATTACCTCTGTAAGTTTACATTGGCAGTATATGAGTTCAGGTGAAATTTTAAGATGTTCTCTTTGACATTTCAAAGCTCTAAATGTATAGGAAAACAGGGCAAAGAAAGAGGAGCCCTTTCAATCTTCAGGTTTTGGTGAAGAGCTGAGATGATGAGGTGTCTCACCTGTAGGTGCTGCTACCTCTCTCTCTCCAGAGTGTTTCCAAGTGTTGTTGAAAAGCTTTGAAAAGCCTAAATCTCATTATTTGCTTCAAGCCAAATTCCATTGTTCTACAGTCAGAAATCACAATTTAATCATGGAATCATGGAATGGTTTGGGTTAGAAGGGACATTAAAGCTCATCCAGTCCTACCCCCTGCCATGGGCAGGGACACCTTCCACCAGCTCAGGTTGCCCCAAGCCCTGTCCAACCTGGCCTTGGACACTCCCAGGGATGGGGCAGCCACAGCTTCTCTGGGCACCCTGTGCCAAGGCCTGCCCAGCCTCACAGGGAAGGATGAAGGAACAGACCAGCTGTTTAAAATCACTGTATTTGGGATATGCTCTTGAGATGAACTGCAACACTTGAATTTTCTATTAATTCAAAATGAAATTTATGTCTTATTTTCGATGTCTGGCCTTCAGAATCGTATTCTGCACAAACCACAACGTGGATTACAGTTTGTGTCTCTCACTTGAACTCAAAACTTGAGCCCTGAGGCTATAAATATAGTTTTCAGAAATCAGCACCTCAGTTGTATTCATTTCCTCAGTCCCCTTTTCTGGGGAATCTCTTTTTATCCAAAGAGCCTGCACAGTGAATGAAATTCAATGAGCTCATTCTCAAACTTTCCCTAATATGACACTTCTATGGAAAAAAATGAACTCCTTGTGCCTGTTCTGCAGTGATAGATCTATGAGGTAGATCAGTTTTGACTTTTGTTAGGAGGTGTGTTTGATGCTGACATAAGTTACTGGATTTTTAGCACTCTAGGTGAAAAATTCACAGGATTTAATAGGCAAAGACAATTATTTGTAGTTGGCTGGTTAAGGCACAGTTCTGAAATTTTAATTTTACAACAAAGGATGTATCAATTCTGTTCAAGAGCATCCTTAACGTGAGTCTTTTTTTTTTTTTTTGAGGACAAAACATCTTTATTTCTCAGCAAATGATGCAACTACATAGTTTCTCCCTTTTTGATTGATATGTTTTAAAATAAAAGTAAAACATTATTTGTTTTAAAATCATGAAGTGAAATGTCACTAATTTTGTGGTGTATATGAGTTTATGATGCCTTATTAAAAAAACAAACTTAAGCAGCTAAAAGGGATGAGCAAGTCTTAGGTTCACTGTGACAATGGAAAAAGTCATCAAATCCTTGATGAACACATATTAAAGTTTTCTGGATAGAATGTAGAGACTGGAAACTTTCAAACTAAAAGAATCTCTCGTTCAGTATGGAATAGTAAATAAATATGTACACGTCTTGGTTAGATATGAGAAAGAAGAATACAAAGGTGACAAAAATTTATGAAGCAAAGCCTTTAAAGGTGAATTAGAAATTCCATGGACCAATTTTCTGGTGAAATTTCCAGTATTTAAATTGCCTTAAATTTTACATATGAATCCACCTGAATTCTTAGAAGATGACATGGATCAGAAAGTGGAGAGAACAAGAGGACAACAAATACAAACACTGTTACTCAGTGGTTATTAAATCCTTATGCACCTGCATGGTGTGCTGAGAGCTCTGTCTTGGCAGGCTCTTTTGATTAGAATTGTTTCTAGGCCAACAGTTCTGGCTTTCCAAGGCCTATGAATTACTGTTTTTCAAAGATTTCCATGCACTCATTCTAGCTTTTGTTTTCAGTCATATCATGTAAGCCTGGAAGATACTGGAAAGGCAAAAACTAGTCCTTTGAAAAATCAGGCATTAACATGTGCTGCATTGACACTTGCAGGAATGCGAAGACAGTGTGAGATTGTGTTGAGGTTTTAAGGATGTTGGAAGAACTCTAAGGGCGTGACTTAAAAACTGACAGAGTAGTAGATTGGATACCAGGAAGAAATCTTTCCCTGTGAGGGTGGGCAGGCCCTGGCACAGGGTGCCCAGAGAAGCTGTGGCTGCCCCATCCCTGGGAGTGCCCAAGGCCAGGCTGGACAGGGCTTGGAGCAACCTGGGCTGGTGGAAAGTGTCCCTGCCAATGGCAGGGGGTGGGACTGGATGAGCTTTGAGATCTCTTCCAATCCAAACCATTCCATGATTCTGTGCTGCTGTGAAAATGAGTTTAGTACTTTCAGTACTTGATTCCAATGTTTATAGTTTCAATGTCTTCAGGAGTGAAAACAACATTGGCAAACCGTGCCCTCACCTGGCTGGTGTCCAAGTGAATCCCCCACTGCACACAGCCTGAACAAAGTGCTCCCCAGTGTGTCTCCACCAGCACTTTGGTGGGGTTAGAATCATAGAATCGATTGGGTTGGAAAAGACCTCCGAGATCATCAAGTCCAACCCTTGGTCCAACTCCAGTCCCTTTACCACATCATGGCACTCAGTGCTATGGCTGATCTGCGTTTAAAAACCTCCAAGGATGGGGAATCCACCCCCTCTCTGGGCAGCCCATTCCAATGCCTGAGCGCTCTCTCTGCAAAGAAGTTTTTTCTGCTCTCCAACTTCAATTTCCCCTGGCAGAGTTTGAGCCCCCCGTGCCCCCTTGTCCTATTGCTGAGTGCCTGGGAGAAGAGACCAACCCCCACCTGGCTAGAACTTCCCTTCAGGGAGTTGTTTTGATCAGTGACACACAAGTGATACGGAATTCTCTGGTGGTGTGCCAGGCAGAGCAGAAGGACCTGAGTCCACCTCCTCTGGCTGTGCCTGCTGCATGAGGGAAGGTATGGCTGGTGCCTTGCTTTTTTGTAAGGATGACCTTCACTTTCCTCTCTCCTCCATGGTGTGGTAAATGTAAGATGTGCTGAAACATGTGCAGTGTTATTCAAAGTCACGTTCAATTCTGTACATGCATATAAAGCCAGTGAGAGGTTTTCAAGATCCTGACATGTAGAAATTATGGGCTAATGTAGTGACCATGACAATGGTGTTACTAAATAAACAACAACGACAACAAAATCAGTCAGAAATGAATCTGTACCATGATTGAGTGCATCCTCTCATTTTCCACCATTATTTTCCAATATATAATTTGGTTCAGTTATTCCACTGGAAACTTGAAATAATGTAATTATTGTTAATGGTGCTATTCACATATAACTAGAGAAGAATTTGGATTAGAATTTTGAAGAGCAAATCTTAATGGCACCTGTATAGTATATTAACTGCTAATAAAAGTAGGTCTTGCTCAAAGGCCTCTGCAAGGAAAATTTCATCCCAGCACCTTTGGAATATTAAATAGTAATGAAACCTTTTCTATCAATTCAGTGTGCTAATGGAATTGATTACCACACTGTTCATGTTAGCACACACAGAGCATAATAGGGATCAGATTTTAAAAGCTAACTGAATGCAACATTAAAAATCAGAATTTTTCTTTCCACTTAAGTCAGAACATTTACATCTCAGAATAAAACCTTAATTTTGGGCATTCTAGTTCAAACTATTTAATATAATAGAACTGTACTTTATAAAAATAATAGTCCAAAGCTGTTTCACACTTAATTGTATTGTTCTGTCTCTTGCAAATCACATGTGTGCAGTTTCCCCAGATATTTTTATTCTGAATGTACTTTGGTCAGAGTAGTATAAATAAATATGTAATCAAATACCACTACTCAGTTGTCATTTTCCCAGCAATTTCATAGCATAAAAACCTTTTACAGAGGTTTTTACCAGCACTGACATCCAGTTCCAACACATAACCAGCTGGGATTTGTGCCCTACTGTAACAGTGTCAGTTTGATAACTATTATAAAGGTGAGAGAACCTTTGGAATGCAGTAAAAAAAAATCACTTCTGCCTTAGCTACATAAAAAACAATATTATCAACCTTTTCTACTTGTCCTTGACCAGCCCTCCTTTTGTCTTACCAGTTGGCAAGGAAGAAGTTTCAGAACTCCTAGAAGTGCGAGATTCTTCCTTATGGGCAGCAGCATCCTGTTTGCTTTTGTGCTCTCGGGATAAGTCTTTCTGTCAGTCTCCTTTATAGCCTGAGTGTTGTCTGGATATATTTATGTACACAAGCACATGTTTATTGGAATACACTCTGCTGTACAGTTCAATCCTTCCATCTCTTTGAAGCGTGTTTTCCCAGCTCCCTTCCCCTACATGTGACTTGTGTAGACCTTCATTTCTAATTTCAGATCTGTTGCTGTTGACTGCATGCTCTGTGGGCAGCTGCTGCCAGCCCTGCACCCCTAAACCGCGGGCAGGAGCTGTTTCTGTGCGCGTGATGCCACCAGTGCACGCGGTGCCCTCTGTCTCTGCATCTCCCCTTTGCTGTGTTTTCCTTCCCATCTGCTTGTGGAACTCTTGCAGACCACACTACCAGTTTCAATCTGCTTGGCTTCCAGGGATCTCTCGGAACTATTTTAACACCTACTGGTTTTGGGAACCGTATGGCTATTAAACTTTCCATTCTGTTTAGAAACCTTGATTATGTTCACAGTATGACGAGCTGCTCGTTTCCCCCTCCTTTTCACCTTCATTGGAAGTCTCTTCAGCTGATAAACAGAGCAGGAATACTTCATAATTTCTAAGTGCTGTTATAATTATATGTAAGACAAAATTGAGGCAGAAAATAATGATCATAATTTTATAAAACAAACTATGCTACACATGAATTAAACATGACATTGCCATGGCACTGTTTGACTTCAATGAGTTAAACCTGCCCTTTTTATGTAGGAATAAGTGCTCTGTGTTCTGACACAGCAAGTTAGTTCCAAAATCTACAGTACAGTCTTAGTAGGAAATTCTGGATATCTTATTGAATCCGGATGACAGAAGAGATTGAGGCAGATGGGATGGGATTATCTGCATTGAGATTTTTCCGGAGCACTCTCTCTATCGCTGGAGAGTTGCAAAACTTAGTTCTGAGCTTAGAATCACAGAATCATAACCATTTAGGTTAGAAAAGACCTTTAAGGCTGAGTCCAGCTATTCCCCTACCGCTGCCAGGCCCATCATTAAACCATGTCCCCAAGTGCCACATCTACACATCTTTCAAATTCCCCTGGCAATGGTGACTCCACCGCTGCCATGGGCAGCCTGTTCCAATGCTTGACCAGCCTTTAGGTGAAGAATTTTTTTGGTAATATCGATAAAACTGGTGCATAGCTTGTGACAATCTGCTAATTAATAAATACCTTTATATTCCAATTCTGTGTACAATCACACACACACATTTTGGTAATCTGTATTTACAGGGAACTGTCATTTCCTGAGTGATAAACTATTACTTATGTGTCAACTGTTCTTAAAACTTTGAGTATTTGCGTAAGCTGCATTAGGAGAATTGCTATCTGAACTATCTGGCATGAGTGCTCAAATTATTTAATGTGACTTAACACCTGATTTAAATAGTCTCCTCTCCAGCAACCTGCACATCATAAACTTAATCATCACAGAAAGGGCAAAACTTCTGAGATAATGCACTTGCCCTGAGTTCAGATGAACTCCTATGGGCAATCTGGGTAGAACACTCCAAAGTGCTGGCAAGGCTGTGGGGGCTTGGAAGGACAACTGCCCAAATGTCACTGACCTCAGAACAGTCACTGGAGTTCTGGTGGGTGAAAGGCTGCACATGCCCCAGCCCAGAACCCCCCATGTCCTGGGCTGGTCCCACAGTGTGGGCAGCAGGGCAGGGGGGATTCTACCCCTCTGCCCCTCAGGTGAGACCCCACCTGCAGAGCTGCTCCAGCCCTTGGGGCAGCACAGCAAGGACTTGGGGCTGCTGGAGAGTCCAGAGGAGGCACCAAGATGGTCAGAGGATGGAGCAGCTCTGCTGGGAGGAAAGGCTGAGAGAGCAGGCATTGTTCAGCCTGGAGAAGAGAAGCTTTGGGGTGATCTAATTGTGGCCTTGCGGTGCCTGAAGGAGCTGCAAGAAAGATGGAGAGAGACCATTGACAAGGGTCTGGAGAGACAGGACAAGAGGAATGGCTTCCCACTTGCAGAGAGTAGGGTTAGATGGGATATTAGGAAAAAGTCCTTCCCTGTGAGGGTGGTGAGGCCATGGCACAGCTGCCTGGGGCTTGGAGCAACCTGAGCTGGTGGAAAGTGGTTGGAATGAGATGAAGTTTAAGGTCCCTTCCAACCCAAACCATTCTGTGGTGCTGTTATGTAGTTCTTTGTGTGATGACCACTGTACTGTGAGATTTTTGGCTATCAGTAGGTTTTCCAGATGCTACTACTGCAGTGTTCCTAGTATCAGTAGTAACTAATGCATTGAGTACTTGGTTACATAGTGTTGTCTTTGAGGAAATGGGAACAAATTATTCATAATTGATATTATTTAGTATACCATCTATATTCAGTATAATTTGTAGGATATAACTCAATTTTATTTATCACAAGGTAGAAAAATTTTGACATTCTGTATAGAAATAAATGGATATTTTATGAATATTTCCTCTTGTGTAGTTTGGAATATGAGAATAAGAGCTGGAACAAAAAAATGAACCAAGTTATTTAAGTTTTTTTAAAAAATAACCTGCAAATAGGGTCCGCTTGTATTCATCCTTCTGCTTTAATTGCAAACTCAGCCAATATAAATGTTTGGGGTTTGACTTAAGAATCATTGTTTTTGGTAGTTGTAGCACAACACCACTCCTAAGCCAGGCTGTCATTTCCAGGGATATAAAAAGTCATCTCATTTTCAGAATGGTGAATAGTACATGAATTAGTATAATTGGAAGCAATATATGCAAATTATATTTAAAATTAAATGACATCTCATATACTAATCATAACACATTTATTTATATCTGATATATATAAAGTGAAGTATTCCATGTATTTTGTGTAGTTGGTGTCAGATTCACAGGTCTTAGGCATCTTTATGTTATCCACTGGTTTTGGTATAGAATTTATGTCTGGTTTATTACATACTGCAACTTGAAATTCATTATTGGGATAAATAATTTCATCTAGTTCTCTCATGTAGCACCTCCACGTTCTGTCAGAAGCAGGAGATTTGTTCCCTACCCTTTCCATGTTCACTGCCCAGGAAGGCTCTTCTGCTTGGTTGCTAAGCCAACACAAATCAACCCTCCTCATCCAAGGTTGTCCTTTCTGTTTGGTTGCACATGCTTTACCCTGGTACCCAACGTCCTTCTCTTGGTGCTGGAAGGTCTTTAACTTGGCAACTAAGATATCTTTTGTTTCTGTACTTGATATTAAAGTCCAAACTAATCATGGTGATGCACAGATTTAAGGTCATTCTAGCTTTTAAATGCTAATTGTTCTGCCAGCAATTCTCATTTACAAGGATTTTTAAAGGCCACATGTACATTCTATAGGGTTCCATAGTCAGGCATCCTCTGAAACCAATTAAGAAATATAACTGTTCTTAAAAAAAACCCCATATGCATATTGTCCTAGGCTGTTTCTTTAACTGTAAGCAGATTTCTTTAAAAAACATTTTAATGAAGTTGTGAGTTTGGAATCCATATAAGCTTATACTTTATTTTTTCCTGTGTAGAAGAAAAAACACAGAGACTGTGATTTGTTATTTTCTTCCCATCCTCGCCCTATACTCTTACTGATGGAAGTACAAAATAATATAATCTGTGGGTAATTATTTTTTTGCCTTTTTATTGTTGTTTGTTGGACATAAACAATTTGAGTTTATAAAGTTTATTGAAAAACAAAAAGTAGATTTCAAAGTACCTTCAAGCTTTCAGAGACAGAGTATGGAGACTTTTTTCACTGAACATGCAGGATATGAGCTTAGGAGACAAAACGTAGTTATATCTGTTTGACTGATGTTCAGACAAGATTCTGTGGAGATCCGTGGAAATCCACAAATGTTTGCCAAGAGCACAGTTTTCAGCTGAGATTTTCTGTGTCTGCTTTTTGATGTGTGTGTGTGTTCTAAAGGACATAAACAGAACTTTAAAATACCATGTTAGGGATAAACTCCTAGAAATTCCAACCTGAAAACTGGAGGTAGAAAAGGACCACCTTAGTGAGTCCATTCCTGCAGCAAAAAGCAATTGTATTACCTGTTAACTATTTTTAAATACAGTTTCATATATTCAATGTTCCTTTGTTAAAGCTAAGCAAAACTAAGTAAAGTGATGGTATTTTTATAAAAAAATTATTAATAGGAAGAACAAATCTGGTGTCAAAAATGAAAGGACAGCGAATAGTCTTTTCAATTTTTGAGCTAAACGCTGCAACCAGGATTGTGTAGAGATGATTGAGTCCATCTGGACTGGATGCCAAGGTTATGCTGTTTCTTGACCTGCTAACGGTTGCCTCCAAGGTATTTTGCTTCCCCGTTTCCTTAAGTCCCAAACCTTGAGGTCAGATCCATGGTCAAGAATGGATGGATCTAACAAGTGTAGGGAAGAGAGGAACCAGAAGGCAACTGTGCCTGGACTGGGTAGCAGTGTTGGTATTGCAAACAGAAAAACAAGTTCCTGACCTTGTAAGTAAATAGTCCTCTGATATGTCATGGTTATAGGGAAGTTTATTTCAGTTCCCAGGATGGATGGAGGGAGTGGAAGCAAACAGCAGGGGTTAGAGGAAGGTGTAGAATCACACAATGGTTTGGGTCAGAAGGAACCTTAAAGGCCATTTCTATCCAACCCCCCTGCCATGGGCAGGGACACCTTCCCCTAGACCAGGTTGCTCCAAACCCTGTCCAATCTGGCCTAAATGCTCTTTTCTGAACTATTTTTATTAAATACACAGAATTCTTCTTTGATGTTTTAGGAAATTTATTGCAAAGGTTCAGTCTTGCTTTTCCCTATTCTCCTCTCTTCTAAGTTCCCTTTGGTACTTGCAGGACAATTTTGAACACATTCTGATATTTAGGAGTGACATTTTCTTCTTTCCTTTGTCATGCTGAATATGATTCTGTATTGCACTATGATATTGCTGTACTGCTACCTAGACACTATTCTGTGATCACCATGTTATGACACTCTTTTTTTTCAGTGCAATGCAGTCAGCACCTCAAACCTTTTAGGCAGAAACTGTTTCAGTGAGAAAATTAAGTTCTTTGCTATACCACAGTGTTAAGGTTTAGGTATGTGGTAAAGCAAGTGATGCTTCAAAGCTGTGGTTTAACACCAAATGAGTGTGAAGACTGAATGGATTTGGAAACCAACACACTCTACCCACAGATATGTGCCATTTTACTGAAGATGTGACTTCCTTTTCCCCTAGGAGAGATAGCACAGTCTACCTGGAAGCTGGGCTGGTTGTCATAGTGGTTCTGTAGTTTGGGAAAGGGGATGGATCATATTTTATCCATTCTGGAGGATAAAAATAGTTCATATAAAGTTCACAGGCTTGTTCTTATATTTATACAGCATCTTCAGAAATGGTTGAGTCCCATGTCGAGAACGTGTTACTGGGTGTCGTGGGCACACATGGCTGGCCAAAGTCTCTATGGGGTCTTTGCTTTTCTACCCCCCTCCCTTCCTCTTTTCTTTTTTTTTTTTTATCATCACCCTGCCCTCCCCTCTGCCTCCTCCCCTGCATGAGAGTCACAGCTGACCATGGGCTAGAACTGATGTGGAACTTCTGCAAATCTTGTCTTTGCATTTTCTGTCTGCAGATTTCTGATGTATTTGATAATTTTATATAGATTTATATAAAATTCCATAGTCCTTGTGTGTTCCTGGTCACCCTAAAATCTCTTCATGGAAGCTGGATGAAGGGCTTATACTGCCTCTTTCACCCTGTTGCAAATCTGGTTAGGACATATTAGTGCCCAGTGTGGAGGAGATGCCCCGAGTGCTGCCCAGCACAGGAGCTGCCCTGGTGCTGCTCTGGCATAGCTGAGCCCCACAGCATAGCCCCAACCCTTACCAGGGCATTATTTGTCCCAGTTCTGCTGTAAATTATCCTCTCATGGCTGTACAAGTGAGTACAGCACTGGCAAGTCAAGAATAACAATGTTATTCTTCTCAGGTGCAACTGACTCCAAAATGTTGGAAGTCACTGGAGACCAAACCTCTGTGAACAGCAAAGGAATTGTATTTTATGCTAACTCTGACTCATGACTTAGAAGTTAATGAAACCATTCAAGTTGAGTACTTTAATCTCAGAAATTGGTTATCACAGCCTTGTGGCCACTTCTTGTTTTATAATAAAGCATAACACAAAATATCTATGAAGGCTTACAAAATTAAACTAAGGGAAATATGTGCAATTTTGAGCTCATTAGGAGCAATTCATATTTTCATCTGTCTCATTAGAGATGTTTTCATGAACTAGGAAAGTACTTTTGAATCTGTGATTTTTAATTTCCCTGCCAACTGGCGTGAGCTTTTTGGGATTGTTATTTTCTTTTCATTTATTTCAAAATGTTAAAAGGAGGAGGAAGAAAAAAAAGCAAAGCCAACACCACAGGAGAAATGAAGAAAAAAACCAAGGCACTAAGAAACAAGTGAAGTGCATGAATGTGATAAGAAATATTTTCTTAGACTAGGATTGTTATATTTATATGTGTATCTCCTTTTTGGGTACTTTGATGACGTGTATGGACATAGAGCATACTGGGAATGGACTCAGAAGGTGCAGTTCAGAACTGAAGATGCACAGGTCAAGCACATCATCTTGAGGAATGGCACCTGACTTTGCTTTTATGTAGATTATTTTGGAAAAAACGACAGGTAATGCTTAAGTCAGATATAACTTTAGTCCAACTGTACCTCTGCTGTACAAAGTGGAGCTGTTTGACCTTTGGCAGCGTTGATAATGAGCCATTTACAAGCCTTTTGTTTGAAGACTGGAGGGGGAACATGAATACTCCGGTTGTCCAGGACTGCAGTGACTAACCACAGGACACTCCAGGTCCTGCTGTACACACAGTACTACAGAGTAAGTCCTCTGTAGGGCTTAGGGTTTCAAGGTTGGGGGTTTTTTAAGTGTAAACATTCAGAAATCTATAATTGCATTTATTCCTTTTGGAGTCTAAGGCAATTCTGAGAGAACCCTGGAGAAGAAAAATTATCTTCTCCTTTTTTTTGCATGATGTTGCTGTCTATACAGAGAAAAAAGTCTCTGCTGTGTCATTAGAACTTGCTTTAACCTTTATTTTGAGGGGGTTTTCCCTCCCAAGTCAGTGCTACCTTTTGATCTTGGCTTTGATCATGTGATTGTTGTTTGCAGACAGTGATGAAGACTAAGGGTCCCTCAGGGGGCTGAGGGCAGAGCTCAGTGGGGTCTGCAGGTTCCTTATGGGGTGCAGCTCCATCTCTGCTCCCTGTGCCCAGTTGCAGCACCCAGTGAATGGCTGGAGCTGTGCCAGGGCAGGGTCAGGTTGGATCTCAGTAAAAGGCTCTTCCCCCAGAGGGTGCTGGGCACTGACCAGGCTCCACAGGGCAGTGGGCACAGCCCCAAGGCTGCCAGAGCTCCAGGAGGGTTTGGACAACACTCTGAGGGACAGGATGGGATTGTTGGGGTGTCTGTGCAGGGCCAGGGGTTGGACTGGATGATCCTTGTGGGTCCCTTCCAGCTCAGGATATTCTGTAATTCCATGGTGATTTGTGCAGGGACACCATCTGCACTTTCAAGAATTATCACTCTGCATTTTAATATAGTTTTGCCTAAACAAGTTTTGACAATTTCTTGTCTTAATCCGTGTGATTTTAAAGTTTTTAACATTTTTTCCTCCAGTATTGCACATTTATTTTCCTTTCTTATGGCTTTTGTTACTGACAAAACATTTCCAATACTAATTAAAAGTCACTTTTATAAAGTCCAAATTAGCCCCCTATACCTTTCAAAATGTTTAGACATGGAGAATAATTTTACACAACCTCACATAGCCCCTTGGCAGCCAGACCTTCAGGAGTTCCTCTCCACTGAACATGTCCCACACCTGCAGTATGATACCACCTTGCAGTTCAGGCCTGAGTAAAACAGAACTGGATGATCTTTAAAGTCCTTTTCAAACCCCACACCATTCTATGATTCCATAATTTTTACCACCATCCTGGTAGATGGTGATGTTATGCACATACTTATTTCAAGGACATAGTGGTTCCCACATATTTCCTACAGAATCAAAATCACAGTCTGTGAAATAAGTGAACTGCAGAACCTTAATTTATGTGATTTAAAACCGATGTCAGAGGGACCAATTTAAATCTAGACTTTTTTTTTTCTTCTCAGATATTTCACTGAACACAATCTGAATGTGAAGACTGGATTGCCTTTTTTAAATCACAGGATGGCTTGGGTTGGAAGGGACCTTTTAAAGATCATCAAGTCCAAACCTATTTATTGCCAAGGACAGGGGCACCTTTGAGCAACTAGGCCAGGTTGCTCACAGACCTGTCCAGGCTGACCTTGAACACTGGTAATGATGCCAATCTATTGCTCTTGGTGGCGCCAATGGAAGCTACAAACCAGAGGCACTTCCTCAAACTCTGACCTGCGGAAAATCTCCTCAAGAGAATGCTTAAAACAGACTTTTCAGCCTCCAGTTTTCTGCTTAGATTGCCAGCGAGGTTGTTCAGTGCCAGTTGTGATGCAGGTTCCTGGGGTATTGAGGTCTTCCTCTTTATGAGCTGAATTGAGGCTGCCAATTCGTATCATGGGCACCACCCAACAGCCATTGTGTCCTTGTTTTGCCATGTGCAGCTGCAGGACCACACTAGACATTACACAGCAATACATGAGTTGGATTTTAGAAATGGATTCCTTTATAATTTCCAGTGTCTGTGCAGTAACCATAGGCTGGAAAACACTGAAATACATAATAATTAACTGTAATGTCAGCTTTTCACAGGAACAAACTAACAATTTATTCTGTCACAAATGCATTCAGAGTAAATCTGGCCCTGTTTTGTTTCAATTCACCAGGAGCTGCAGTTAGGCCTCATACAGCAGGTATTTGCTTTTCAGAAGGAAACACAGTGGACTTGCATTGTACCTTAGAATTGTTGCTGGAAATCTGCCTGTGGTGCTCAGACAGGCTTAGAAGAAGTTGAATCCTTCTCTGTGCTGTAAGATATCGAGTTTCTTAAACTATTTTTGAGGTCTTGCCATACAGTGGAGATTGAAATGCCTCCTATTTCCTGATTTTCTGAAGCATATAGACATAAATCTGTCACACATGGCAACTCAGTTGGGCATTATATACTGAGCAAATGAACTCAATAGCAATATAATCTTACTTTGCAGTATAACTGAACTGCAGAAAACATCTCTGCAAGTACGTAGATTTAGGGATCAAATAAAATTTAAGTGTCCTGATATGCAGGAGTTTATGAAGGCACAACTTCTTTGTTGAGAGGCATTTTTCCTTTTATTAATTCAAGTAAAACTAGACTTTCATTTTAACTTCATTGACGTTTATTTCAGCTTCCACTCTGCACAGAATGGGAGGATGTTTTTTGTTTGTGTTTGTTTTTTGTTTTCTCCCCTCACATCCTTTGTTAGGATTACAGTTTAATTTAAAATGTTATTACGATTAATTTCTTACCCACTTATTTTACTTTTTGTAAACCTGAGATTTGTTATTTTTCTAACAAAAAAATTTTGTGTTCTGTCTCAAAATACAACAGTCTGTTTAGGTATGAGAACTTTTAGTATTTTAAAAACTGAAATTGTGGTACTATTCTCTTTGGGTTTTTCTCAGTAAGTCTTAAGTAGAAGTACATATTCTACTGCCTGAAAGGGCAGGTGGGAGAGACATGTTGGGCAGTGCTTGTCAGTCTGCAGGATAGCTTTATTTTTATGGAGACATAAGTTATTAAGAATTTTTAATTTTAATTTTTAGTTTTAGCACAGTTGAGTTTGGTTGTCAGATTTTGTATCTATAGATACAAACACCTTGTCCTTGCAGTGAGGAATCATGTGGAGAAGCAAATTTCCTGTTTTGCTGTTTATCAGGTATAGAGAACCAGCATAGAATCATAGAATGGATTGGGTTGGAAAAGACCTCAGAGATCACCAAGGCCAACCCTTGGTCCAACTCCAATCCCTTTACCAGATCATGGCACTCAGTGCCACGGCCAAGCTCACCTTAAAAACCTCCAGGGATGGGGAATCCACCCCCTCTCTGGGCAGCCCATTCCAATCCCTGAGCACTCTCTCTGGAAACAATTTTTTTCTGCTCTCCAACTTCAATTTCCCCTGGCAGAGCTTGAGCCCCCCGTGCCCCCTTGTCCTATTGCTGAGTGCCTGGGAGAAGAGACCAACCCCCACCTGGCCACAACTTCCCTTCAGGCACTTCCAGACAGTGCTGAGGTCACCTCTCAGCCTCCTCTTCTCCAGCACAAACACCCCCAGCTCCCTCAGCCTCTCCCCACAGCACTTGTGCTCCACTCCCTTCTCCAGCCTCGTTGCTCTTCTCTGGCCCCTCTCCAGCCCCTCAATCTCTTTCCTGACCTGAGGGGCCCAGAACTGAACACAACACTCAAGGTGTGGCCTCCCCAAGGCAGAGTCCAGGGGAAGGATCACTGCCCTGGGCCTCTGGCCTCGCTACTTTGGATCCAGGCCAGGATGCCATTGGCCTTCTTGGTCACCTGGGCACAGGCATGAAGTATCTTTCAGATAAGCCCAAGAATTCTGAAATTCTGAGCAAAGTTGAAGTAGCACTATAGAAGCTGCAATATTCTTTTTACAATAAAAAATGCTAGATAGAAATCTTAGGTCCAAAAATTTTCCTCCTGCCAGGCTGTAGTCCCAGAATTTGGGCTATGTACAGGGATTGGGGTGGTGTTCCAGTTCTGGAGAGGCCACAGGTGTGATCATCTTGGTAAACTTCATGGAACAGTGTAAGTGGAATTGCATTCCTTTCTGTGCATTTGTCATCTTTTATCTGAAATAGGTTAAAATATAACAGCAACTAATTGTGTTGATCCCTCTTTGAATACCTTAGGAAAAACAATGATTTAATTCTTTCAGGAGACACACCTCCAAGAAATGGATACTTAAAGCTGCTTTTAGGGAACAGTGTTTTCCTGTGAATGTGCGCTTGGTTTTCATGGCTGCTCCAACTAAATCACCTTCGTTCACAGCATGGAGTGCACACGGTGCTGTATCTTTTACAGGACCTCGGTTGGTGAGCAATAACTCATTAATTTCAGTAACTGGAGCATTTGGGACACTCTGAACAGAATTCTAGATCAGTCTGAGAATTTTATAGTTAAAAATATTCCTCCACCTGTGGCTATTTAAATATTGGGAACCAATCAGTGTGTGTCTTGTGCTTTGAATGAAGAACATATGAAGAGGTCAATTAAATTTTTGAACTGTCTTCAGCATTCCAGTAGATATCAAGAGATAATGCCACACTGAGTACTTTGGAGACAGTAATAAGGAACACAAAATGGAATGAGTTGCATTCATTTTAGTGCAATTAAACATAAAAATAGTTTAAGCTATGAGTGCTCTCTGAATTGTTGAGAGCAACTGAGATCCAAACATTTGGCAATAAAAGATCTGAAACAATCTTTGCTAGATTTTCTTTTTTCTCATTGTAACTTAACACTGTTGTCAACTTAGTTTCTCTTGACTAACTATAAACACTGGCATATGGAATCTATATAATTCTGTTAATGGGAGTGATAATGGTCATTTGGAGCCTAATCAACTTCTCTGTTCCACCGAGGGTTTTGTACCACAATAATGTCATAGCTTTTTCAGGTTGGAGTGAACTAAGCAGTCCAATAACTTCTTGTCCAAAACCAGTTTGTCACAGCGACTTTTCAATTCCCATGTTGCCGTTTTGAGGGTGGGACCAGAACTGCAGTTACAACATAAGGGCACCCTGGGTTTACACTGACAGTGTTATTATGTTTAATCTGTTCTACGCCTCTTCTCCAGTAATTTCAAATACTTAATGTGTTGCTTATGCTGATACATTAACTGATGTTTCCATACCTTGCTCCTGGAAATCAGCTCAGGAGTCCATGAGTGCAAACAGATAAAGTGTGTTGCTGTTTCCTTCCAGTGTGAGTTGCCTTCCCTCTTCTTTTGATGTCGTGGCTGTTTTGTTTGCTTATTTATTATTTTTTTATTTTACACTGCATTGAGTAGATAAGTCAGAATTGTTTAAGGCTGTCTTTAGACTCATTGAAACTTTCACCACAACACCTTGGTTTATTTTCTGGTAGTATGAATCAGCAGGTGGCATCATTAAGGTCTTTGTGAATATTTGAAATAATTTTATTCATACCTCCAGTTGTCCACTCTTTGAAGACTTGTTTGCAGCCACTGTGTAAGGTGTAACATGTGTTATGGCAATACTTGTGCAATGAGGCTGCTGTGCAAAAAGCAAACAACACTAGATGTGGCAAAACCTTTATGAAAATAATACACCTCCCAGGACAAACAATACCTCTAGAAAACTCACAGCTGTTTTTGTTGTAGCCAAGAGCAGGTCTCTCACTTTAGTGTACACATTGCTTACTTTCCTGTGTTTTAATACATTGTGATTTTGCATTCTCCTTTTCTTATCATTACAATTATATGATTTAATGCAGTAAAGAATGGTATAGCTGTACTGAAGAACAGTGGTCATGGAAACAGATTGGAACTCTTAAAAAAACCCCTAAACCACAACGAACAAAGTAGTTATAGGCAACTTTATATGCTGCAGGAAGTCATCCTAAAGATGTATTTGCATTAGAAGCCCTTGCTGCTGGGCTGGGGATACCTCCTAGATAACCTCTGGAGTTTATTATCCCATATATCACAAGGCAAAGGCTTCCAAATTCTCCAGAACCTTGTGAAGTGTTTGTGTCACAGCACAGCATCCCCTCTTGAATTTTAGAATACATAATCGTTGTCTGTCAAGGAAAGGATTTATTCCTCCAAAGTGTTACTTCATTGAATTTAGGCTGTGGAAGTTGGAATCCTAAACTCTTGTAAAGTCTAATCCTGAAGGCATCCTGGTAGTACTGAGTATGTCTTCTTACACTAAAGCTCTTTGGGCATATTATATTTTGGAACATCTCAATTTTGACAGACCAGAACAGATCAGGATTTATCCTCCATATCCTCTGGGATCCAAAAACTGGGTATTACTTTCCATAATGCCTAAACAAGTACCTTTATCCCTAAAGAAATATGAGACTTTGCTTGTAGTTGACTTTAAAGCACAGTCATAGAAGTGTAGAAGAGCTGGTACCTCATTAGAATTTAGGGCAGGTGGCTCCAAAGGCAAACTATGAGTGGTACCAATGGTTAGGTGATAGATAAAAGGTAATGGAGAATGTTTTTCCTCCTAATTTATTCAGTGTATTTCTAGTTTCTGTGAAGTGGCTGAATTGAAATGCCTCCTGAAATTCTTGTTAGTTCTGAAAGTTGTCAATATTAGCCTTTTAGATACCCCCTCCTGGCTGCATGAAGAGCTTTGTAAAGTCCTCTGTTCAAATTTTAGGTAAAAAGGGGGGAAGCACACTAAAAAATACTGGTTTGAAGCAAAACTTCATGTTTCTTTACAAACAGGCACACACAGAGAGTATTTTTGTATCACAAAAAGCAGTTGTATGTCTTCATAAGTGATGTGCAGTTGATGTCTTGTTCCTACTCTTGATCCTTAATCAGGGATTTTAGCTGTTACTGTAATGTTAATAAATTAAGTAATAAGAACAAATTGCTCAGTAATGCAATTTAAAAAATGGTAGGGGATTTGTTCCCTGGCCAGCCTAGGCTGTTAGAGGTCCCAGGTATTTCTAAATACATAAAATACATGGTTTCTTTAGTGTTCTGTTGGGTAGACATTTGTTAGAGTGAGATGAAATTATTCAAAGGATTTCTCCTTTCTCATAGACATTAATTTCCTGAATTTGGTTTCTGTGACACACTAATCCTGGTACCCAACCTGTCTTTGTTACTGGTAGTATTGTTTAGGCACATTTTGGTTTTTGTCTTACTACTGGAAATTATGTGAAGCTTCCTTGAATTTTAGGTGCAATTATGAGAAGCTTCCTTGACTTTTAGGTATAATTGAGAAAGATACAGAATCGGTCAGGTTGGAAAAGACCTCCGAGATCATCAAGTCCAACCCTTGGGCCAACTCCAGTCCATTAACTAGACCATGGCACCCAGTGCCACATCCAATCTGCGTTTAAAAATCTCCAAGGATGGGGAATCCACCCCTTCTCTGGGCAGCCCATTCCAATCCCTGAGCACTCTCTCTGCAAAGAATATTTTTCTGCTCTCCAACTTCAATTCCCCCTGGCAGAGCTTGAGCGCCCCGTGCCCCCTTGTCCTATTGCTGAGTGCCTGGGAGAAGAGACCAACCCCCACCTGGCTACAACTTCCCTGATGTGGCACTTCCAGACAGTGCTGAGGTCACCTCTCAACCTCCTCTTCTCCAGCACAAACACCCCCAGCTCCCTCAGCCTCTCCCCACAGCACTTGTGCTCCACTCCCTTCTCCAGCCTCGTTGCTCTTCTCTGGCCCCGCTCCAGCCCCTCAATCTCTTGCCTCAACTCAGGGGCCCAGAACTCAACACAACACTCAAGGTGTGGCCTCCCCAAGGCAGAGGCCAGGGGAAGGCTCACTGCCCTGGGCCTGCTGGCCACGCTACTTTGGATCCAGGCCAGGATCCCATTGGCCTTCTTGGCCACCTGGGCACACTCTTGGCTCCTGTTGAGCTTCCTGTCCCTCAGTCCCCCCAGGTCCCTTTCTGCCTGGCTGCTCTCCAGCCACTCTGTGCCCAGCCTGGAGCGCTGCAGGGCTTGGGGTGGCCAAAGGGCAGGACCTGCACTTGGCCTTGTTGAACTCCATCCCATTGCAATCAGCCCATCTCTCCAGTCTCTCCAGATCCCTCTGCAGAGCCCTCCTGCCTTCCAGCAGGTCGACACTCCCTCCCAACTTGGTGTCATCAGCAAATTTGCTGCTGATGGACTCAATCCCCTCATCTAAATCATCAATAAAGATGTTAAACAGGACTGGACCCAACACAGACCCCTGGGGACACCACTGGTGACCAGCTGGATGCAGCTCCATTCACCAGCACTCTCTGGGCCCGACCCTCCAGCCAGCTCCTAATCCAGGAGAGGGTACACTTGTCCAAGCCATGGGCTACCAGCTTTTCCAGGAGTATATTATGGGAGATAGTGTCAAAGACCTTGCTGAAGTCCAGATAGATTATGAGAAAGATGTTTCTTCTGAGCCACAGAAGGATATTTCTTGGTGTAAAGAAATGGAAGTCATTACATGGGAATCTGAACCTCAAATGCAATATCTAACCACACTCATATTACCTGTCCAAATCCCTGTTGGTCTGGTCTACTCTGTGAGCAATGGTTATGTTCCTTCAAGTGCTTAGTGTGGTCTCATCAGCATTGTTGGATTGAGCTTATAACAAAGTTTGCCTCTTCTCTTAATGGCCACTGCACAAGAGTTTGGTATGATTTGATAACTTAATTAAATTGTTGCCACAGGCCTTCCCCTGCATGTCTATTTAGCCACTATGGAATTTTCTCTTAGCATCATGGAATAAATTATGGAAATTGAAACAAAATAATTTAGTTGAGATTAGGAATTGGTAAAACAAGTGGGCTTCTAGCTTGTTAGATTTTTCTTTTATGGCTATGGATTCTCCAATAATTGATTTTAATTTAATTGGGACAAGAATAATTTTTTTTAAAAAAGCTCTCAGGACCTAGAAGTTCAGAACTATGAAGTTCAATGTCTAGGAGCATGAAGAGCTGATCACAAGTGGGACCTGCAGATATTCTCATAATTCACATAATTCATAAAATGTGAAACGTGGATAGAAGAAAATCTTTTTAAAAGAATGGTCTTTCAGAGAAAAAACAGCAGATTTCTGTGGTCTTTGGATCCTTTTGTGAAATCTCAGACTGCCTAATAGCGTGAAAGATCTTTAGAATATCATTATTTGACTTTGTGTTAGGGCTGAACTGGTGTTTTGTTCAGTTTTCCTCTCTGGGTGCTCTGTGTACACACAGACATGGCAACAGAAAGCACAGGTCTTCTCCAGCTTATCTGCTGCAGAGAAAGCATGTTGGAAATTGCTGTTGGACCATATGAGGAGCTTCAAACGAAACAAGTATTTGGCACCCTATTTCTGTTGTGTCTTTAGCTAATTAGCTACCATTTTTAATTGGGGCAGAATGTTAAATGCTTGGCAATGGAAAGGGGGAAGTAGGCACACTATGGGAGCAGTGAAGGACAATGCCCTGGTGGAGCACAGATACAGACTGAGGAGGTGAAAGCTCTGCTTGGGGGCCCAGCAATGGCCCAAGAGGAACGGGCAGGAACTGATGCCCAGCAAGTGCCACCTGCACAGGAGGAAGAATTTCTTTGCTGTGCAGGGACCCAGCACTGACCAGGCTGCCCAAAGAGGGGGTGGAGTCTCCTCCCTGGGGATATTCCAGACCCCTCTGGTCACAATCCTGTGCCTTATGCTCTGGGATGGCCCTGCTGGAGCAGGGAGGTGGCACCAGATGAGCCACTGTGGTCCCTTCCAGCCTGACCCATCCTGGCATTCTGTTCTGTGTCAGAGGGCAAAGATATTTTGCAATAAAACCTGAACTTCTAAGCAATTTTCTTTGTTGTTTTTGAGCTGTCTTGCCCTAAAACCCTCAAAGCATCATCTGCTCCTGAGTCAGATGTCTTTGTTAGAGCTGTATGTGACACTGACGTGCCTGCATTGTGGTTACTCATGTCCCTTCTCTGTTTTCTCCCCCCAGTCAGCATAGGATAATAGAACAGGGGAGGAGAAAGAGAAGTCCATAAATATTCCTTGTTCATGACCTTTGTAGCTTTCTTCCCCTCTCCTACTTCCCTCACTTATCCTCATTGCTCAAAAAGAGGCAAGAAGAGAGAGGGAATATAATTTTGTCTTGAATTGAATACTGACATTCCTTCTGAACACAGGTAGTGTGTTCCATTCTCTTCTGATACACTGCTGAATTTCCAACTGAACTGATTGTAAGAGTGGTTTGTAAAATTTCTGATAATAACATCTTGGGTCCAGGCAGAGTTCTCCCAGGGAGTATTTGGAGTCAGGGGATTTACTGATGGGTGTGGGGATGGCAGTTGGGTGAGGCTGTCACGTGGCTAGAGCCTTCTGACTTGCTTTTAGAACCAGGTTTATAAGCTCCACCTTCCAACAGAGAAGCAAGGTAGGAGTAGTTGTGCCTGAAGACTATGAGACAATATATACAATATCCACCATTAAAAAGGCTGATTTATTTCCGTAGTATTGATTTATTCTTACTGTGAGAGAGAGAGAATCAGGGAAAAAGGAAAACAAGTAAGAGTAGGGAAGACAAAAATAATTTTATACAAATTGAATAAAGGTTGATAATGCTGAACTAAGCATAAAAGAATGTCAGATTGATAGAAATTTGTGGCATTCTAATGAAATTATGTGTGAGAATAATTTTCACAGGCAAAATGAAAATGAAAATATTAAAAAAAAGTAGCATCTGACACTTTGAGATGAGAAATTAAGTCTTGTGAGACATGGGTGTTTACATTCATGACAGCCAACTCTGTAGGGATGATTGTAAATATGACAATCATGGTACTGTTGATTTGCATTGTAAATATTAGTAATTATTTATATTTAAACTGTCTTCCACCTACAGATCTCTCACTATTTGAGGTCATAAACTATTAAACATCGCTTGTTGCACTTTTGCTTAAACTTGAACTCACCAGGCAGTTCTGATTTACTTATACTTGAACTTCAGCATTAAGGATTCTTCTTTTTTTTCTTTTTTCTCTTGTTTTTTTTTGTTTGTTTTAATAAAAATTCTGATTGTTTAAGTGTAAAACAATAAAAATCAAGCAAAAAATATTAAACAAAAAGATCTACTCTAACTAGCAACTCTGGTGGAAACAAAAGTACTCTGATGGAATTACTAAGTACAACACTGAGCAATGAAGTGGTTACAATGTGCATGTTAATTACTGGTAATTGATAACCTTTCAGAATTCTTCCATGTTTACTACTACTGAGCAATAAGGCCATTAGAAATATCTAGAAGTGTATGCCCCAAGCAATCCATTAGATCCATTTCTAAGTGTTAGTCAATGAGGGAACAAGCTGCCTCTCTGCAACAATTTGCCTTTAGCATCTTGCATCTGGACTGCTCAGATCTTCCAAGCCTTTTAAAACTGAGAGGGCTCCTCCAGGCTGGGTTTTTATTTCATCATTTGACTTCAATGAAAGACAGTAAGAGAAGTTTAACTTATATCCAAAACAGGGCTTTGGCTTCCAGATAGCCAGGAGTGAGAATGAGTCAGCCAATATTTACACTCCCTGCTTACATGAATATTATACTGCTTATAAGTGGCTGTGAAACTTCTTTTTTTTTAAAAAATTCTTACTCATCAAAAGTAGAGTATGTAGGAAAGAGGTCTATCTTTAACTTGTTTTCCTGAAACTCTAAGGAACAACAGACTTAAACTGGTACATTGCAAGAAACAAGGTTATATTGCCTCGTGTTTTAGGATGAAGTGAACACAGGGATCTTTTCCACGAAGGCAGCACAGCCACTGTATCCCACTTACTGGGGAAGGGCCTGATGAAATGTTGTGAAGGACTGATCATTGCTGAGAAAACAAACTCTGATCATGTTGCTTTGGAATCTGAACCTGCAGGACCCTGTTCACCACAGAATGGTAGAAACTCTCCTGACAAACAGCACATGGGAAGGGATCAAGGAGAGCATGATGGACTTATTTGGCAGTGAGATTGGCTCATGCCTGATTAAATGGGCCTGAAACTTCAACTGTTGTGTTAGGAGTAGGTCACTAATTGATTTATGTACTTAGTGTTACTTTCAGCTTTGTGATAAATCACAGAATCACAGAATATCCTGAGCTGGAAGAAGAATCATCCAGTCCACAAGAATCATCCAGTCCAACCCCTGGCTCTGCACAGGCACCCAACAATCCCACCCCGTCCCTGAGAGGATCATCTAAACCCTCCTGCAGCTCTGGCAGCCTTGGGGCTGTGCCCACTGCCCTGGGGAGCCTGGTCAGTGCCCACCACCCTCTGGGGGAAGAACCTTTTCCTGAGATCCAACCTGACCCTGCCCTGACACAGCTCCAGCTGTTCCCTCATCAGCTGCTCCTTGTAGGTTTTTAGGTGTCTACTGTTTTCTTACACTACAGAGCATGAAGATTTATAATAGAATTTAAAGATGCTCACATAGGTACAAGAAACTTGGGAGCGAGGGTAAAAAGCCAGTGGTGGAAGTCTGAAACTATTTTTCTGCTGTGTGGAAAATTAACTCTGCCTTCTAGATCTTGTGAATTCAGACAAATTCAGCCAGTAGCTGAGTCCTGCTTTCTAGGAGAGAATTTTTTCTGTAGTTCCTGATACACATTTCCCCAGCAATTCAAAGTAACTATAGTATTTTATGGGCTTAGATGGATGCACTTTTTAAGTCACCAGGGCAAACTTGTAACAGGATTTAGTGCTGATGTTTGATTCAATATTTAAAAAGAAAAATGCATAAGAAATTATTGATGGACTGTTAAAAAGTAATCAAATTTGCATCATTATCAGCTTTGCCTAAGTCTTAATTGATCTACTCGATAAACCTCAAGCTCTGCCAGGGAGAGTTCACTTGTAATGTATTAGATATTACACTTGTTTTATGAGTAAAGCCTGAGAACAAGAAACAGAAAAACATCTCTGTCAGTAATATTTACAACTCAAAATTCATTTGAAATTTAAAAAAAAAAAAATTCAGGATACCTCCTGATTTGAAATGTATCTGAAAATACAGCAGATTTTCAATCTGATGAAAGTAGCCTCTTAAACTTTGTCTAGAAATGGTCCACAGCATTTTATTTTAAATGGCAGATAATTAATTTTTCTTTGGTCTTTTGCCCACAAAATATTTGCACTCTTTCTTCTCATTATAAGTAGATAATGAGTCAATGTGATGTGTCCCTGTCAGCCACAGTAGCTCAACCCTGCTTTCTTTCTCCTTATGGTTAAAAAGGGATGATGGAGAGCTCAGAAAAGGCAGGCCTAAGGTATCATTTAAAAAAGCACAGAAATGATTAGTGTTCCTTGACTAGTTAAAAAAAAAAATATTCAGGAATCTGGGTGCATTCTCAGGTGTTACAATAAATGCTTTTATTCTTTTTGATGCAATGGACTGTCAGTGCGGACAGTGTCATTGGAGAATTAGACAATATTACCAGGATTATAATGTCAGCTTCCTAATTGTCAATTAATTGTATTATAGTTTGCCTAAAGCAAAAAGTGCTGTGTAGAACATCAGAGCAGAGTTTTCCCCAGTATTTCTGTGGTATGTTGATAAGTAAAAATTTAATTTTCCAGTGCAAATAAGTGTGAAATTAACTACATATGAAACACTTTTTTTACTGCAGAAGTATCTTTATTGGCTACTTTAAAGTTTACTCAGCAATCTGTTTTAAAAGTCACTTTGGTTAGGTGCTTACAGGAAATACAGTGCAGTGGATTAATCCAGTTTGTAGGCTGTTTTCCAAAGAAATGCTTAATAAAAAGAATTTCATGCAATATGCCATTAGAGCTTCATTTGCATTAATAAGACTCTGTTCTCAAACTATTAAGCCACCTTCAAGATAAAAAAAAAATGAGAGACTCACTGTATTCTGCATGTACAACCACAGCGATTAGTTCCTGCTGCTCTTGTACCCTTCTGAGCCCAGTGTACAGGAGAGAAGGCAGAACAATGTTCTGCTCACAGCTGGAGAGAACTCTTGTGCCATGAAGTGCCCTGAGACAAAACAGGACAGTCCAAACGGAACAGTTTTGTTGCTGTGGTTTCCTTGCAGTGGCACCAGGTGTGTGGAGTTTAGCCCAAGGGGTCAGGGAATGAGCAGGAGGAATTCCTCACTAGGAAGTGACCATGGCTATACTGAGGGGATGTGTTGATGTCACACAGGTTGTTCATGGAGCAACCTTGGAAAAACAGGGCTGGAACTGGTGCTTTCCATATGGAAAGGGGCACCTGTAACTTACTGAAGGGCTGGGTCTTAAATTACTTCAGGAGTAACGTGGAGCTGTTGGAGTGAGTCTGGAGGAGGCACCAGGATGGTCAGAGGATGGAGCAGTTCCGCTGAGAGGAAAGGCTGGGAGAGCTGGGATTGTTCAGCCTGGAGAAGAGAAGCTTTGAGGTGACCTAATTATGGCCTTGGGGTGCCTGAAGGAGCTGCAAGGAAGATGGAGAGAGACCATTGTCAAGGGCCTGGAGGGACAGGACAAGGGGAATGGCCTCACACCGACAGAGTAGGCTTAGATGGGATATTGGGAAGGAATTCCTCCCTGCGAGGGTGGGCAGGCACTGGCACATTTTGCCCACAAAAAGTTGTGGCTGCCCCATCCCTGGAAGTGTCCAAGGCCAGGTTGGACAGGACTTGGAGCAACCTGGGCTGTGGAAGGTGTCCCTGCCCATGGCAGGGCGTGGGATGGGATGGGCTTCAAGGTCTCTTCCAACCCAAACCATTCTGTGATTCTAGATTCTATCAAACTTTATTATGGTGAATATCCCTGAACACCATAGAGAATAAACTTGAGACTAAAATATATGTAAACTAAGAATACTAGAGTTTAGCTTTTATGATGGAAAAGAGATGAAAAGTGCACAAAAGTGTTAAGTAAACTGCTTGGACGTTTAAATACTTGTTTTGTATGAAGGATTAATATGACTTGTAGACAGAAGTTATTTTCTTGAGCTGTTAATGATCTGCCATTTTCCTCCATAAATTAGTTCTCAAAGGTCAAAACGCAATCAATTATCCAGTAATTTGGATCTCTTAATTGGCTTGATTGTGTTTGAAAAGCAAAGCTTCTGTTCCCTTTCTGTAGCCCAAGAAAAAAAAGCAGGAAAATTTTCAGCTTATGTTTGGAAGGACATTATGGATTGATATGCAAAATCAATATATATATAGATATGTTCTTGGAGTTTTTGCAGTGATATTTAAAATTGTTTCCAGTAGACATCAAGAATTCAGGAATACCAAAATGTAGTGTTCTTTCTAAGTTATTTTCTGCAGGGAAAAAAAAGAATTTAAACAGATTTCCTTAATTTTAGGGGGCTGAGAAGGAAAGGAGTAGGTGAAAAATAGAAGAGGAATAGGAATAAATGGAGAGGGTTTTTTGATTAATACAGTGGTCTAATGTCTAAAGAAGATTTCCACTGACTTGAACAGGAATTGGATCAAACCACAGTGGCTGTTTAGAGCCCTGCTGGGCCTGAAATGTGGTGGATGATTTCAGGAAGCCATCAGGAAAAAGAAAACGAGTTATTTCTCTTTACATTCTCTACTGTTGCAGATTTAGTTCAAATTTGGATTAAATAAACAGATATGCCAATCCCCTTTCTGGTTAAAAATGGCGATGATACAATTTACTGAAGCCATAGGAATATTGGAAGGCTTAATCATAGAATCATAGAATCGATTGGGTTGGAATATTCTGATCCATATCTGTATTCAAATGGTCAGTGAAATTTTCTAGACTCATCGTTTCCAATTATATTATTTGTATTTGCTTGTGTATTAAGGAGAGGCATCATTTTATTTACAGCTTAAATTCACATAGATAATTAAGTTCTTATTCTATTCTTTATCTACCTTGTAAAGCATGTAGAAGAGTTTAAACATCAAAACTATTTTGTATTCATAACTTAGTCCTTATAAGAATTCTACTAAAAATTTAAATATCTGCATTGCATGTCAAAAGAAAAATCAGCATTTGTTATTACAGGGTTGAAACGTTGTTTTTGGCAACTGGACAAGAATATAGAGCAGTAGAACTGTCACTGAATCTATTACATCCAAGATGGTCACAATATTGTTTATATTTTCTGGGATATGACATTTGGATTTCTTTCTCTGGCATTTTTATGAGGAAAAAAAGTCTTTGCAAATGACTTGGAGAAACAAGAGTAATTTCTTATTTAAAGACTATTTGCTAAACCTCTGGACTGATTTTATTATCTGGAATTGCAATGGTGCTGTTAATGTGGTGCTAGTGAAAGTCCAAACTTAAATATGTCTGTGCCAAAATATGTATTTCTAAACTGACTCTTTTAATCCTCAGAGTTTTATGCAATAGTCATTTTTATAAACCTACAACATTATCTTTTAGTTTTCCCCAACTTCTGGTTGTTACAGGCGTGTTTGTGGTTGTCCCTATGAAGTGGATATTTCTGCCTCATTACCACAAGCCATCTGATTTTATTTTAGTATGAAAGAAAATTATTATTATTCCCCTTTATCAAGGTGTTTAGGAGGCAGATGTTCCTTAAATGGTATCTGGAAAATAGGGACACTTCATTACTTACGAGTTATGTTTCTGCCACCTGTAACGAAGAACTTGAGTTCTGTTTGATCACTGAATAGGCTGACTCAGTGGTACCAATGGAAAGGTTATATTACTGCTCTCTTCATTTACCCAACTATTCCACTGGGAGATTATTCAGGTGCACTAAAAACCCCAAAAATCAACTTTTCATTTTATGTTGATTTTGGTTCTGGTTTTTGTTTTTGTTTTTGTTTTTTTTTAACACTTTTTATTATTAAGAGCTTCAGGATATTTCCATCATAAAATTGTACTGATTCAGAATATGATTACAGAAAGTTTGGTGTTGCCCTTTAAACAGTAGTAAAACTGATTCTTTATCTTGATAAAGAAGAAGTTTTCTAAAAGAATAATCATAAATAGATAAGTTTGTGGAATTAAAAACCAACACTGGAGCAACTTTTTGTTCCAAATGTATGTCACATCCTTTATATGTTTCCAAAAGAATTATCAGTGATGCTTATAGTGCTGGTAAAGAACAGCTACAGGGATTACTTTCAGCAGTTAAAAAAAAATAAATGCTCTCTAATCCTAGATTTATTTACTTCTTGCTTTTTACAGTTAGAAGGCAAAATATTTTGTTTAAAGGGACCTGCTTGTTTGTTGTATTTTTCCATTGAAACTGGTTTAAAATTACTGAAAAAAAAGCCTGAGACTCCATCAAGATTATATAAGCACCTTCTGCTTGTTGGCAAAGAAGACCCTCGGTGTTCCCCCATGCACTCTTTATGTTAATATATATCTGTGGGAATGTACTTATTTTTAAGATAATTTGTTGTTAAAAAATAAGAATGAATATATTATAGCCACAGTCTATAGTATATTTAATTTGCAAGTTTTGCCAAATGTTTTCAAACTGCAGAGCATATTAAAATTTTGGGGAATCATGAAGAGGATCTGGTTAAAACTCACAAAATCACCCCCCAAAAAATCATGTATCACTGAAAAGGTCTACAGCAGTTTTACATTTAATTGTTTCTGTTATTCAGGCACGTTGTTCAATTCTAAGTGCAGTATGTGAAATACAAAACATTAATGAATATTTGTGTTTACTTACAAGTCTTGAATATGCCCCTTGGAAGACAAGTTTGACCATTGTTGTGTGCTGAAATTTAACATCCTTTGCTTTCAATCCTTTGTTTTGAACCATCAATCACTTTGGATTGAAAATACTGTTTTGTTTTGTTTTATGAATCTGCCATGTTATTTTGCCCTAGGAGGTCTTTAACCTCAAAGGAAATATTTTTCTGAACTGCAGATCCATGTAAGAGTCGATGAATTATAACTCATGTTAAGTTGCATGTATATTTGACTGGACTAAAAATGTGTTTATAGAATCACAAAATTGATTGAGCTGGAAAAGACCTCTGAGATCATCAAGTCCAACCTTCGATCCAACCACCTGGTGCCCCAGCCCAGAGTACTGAGTGCCACGGCCAGTTCTGCCTTGGGCACCTCCAGGGCTGGGCACTCCAAACCTCCCTGGGCAGCCCCTTCCAGTGCCTGAGCACCCTTTCCATGGGGAAATTCCTCCTGATATCCAACCTGAGCCACCCCTGGCACAGATTAAGACTATATCCTCCCTCTCCCTCCCTCTCTCCCTCCCTCTCTCCCTCCCTCTCTCCC